>JAPDSC010138156.1:40143-69331 GCA_026290005.1 Latrodectus geometricus
ATAATACAGAAGTCAAAGAAAAATGAAGTTTTATTAGAGTATCTTAGCGTTAAAATAAATTGACATATATGTAATTCTTTAGAGCATTTACGTTTGCATATTTTTTGTTTTCATTGAATATTTTAAAAATACCTTTATTTAACAATTAGAATTAAAAATTTTAAGCAATGAATTTTTTTTTAATACAAAGCATTTTTAATTTAACATCATTAAGTAATTAATTTTCAACTTTGCATGCATCTCGATACATTTATTTACATAAAATGAATGCGAAATATGAATATTTCCTTTCATCAATACTTTTTCAAATATGCTAAATTTTATGCTGCATGATCGGCGCGCTAGATTCTGTTCAATAGTTTGTGGGTTCGATTCTTCAGTGTTGTGGCTTAAGATCCCCGCTTTAAACTAATGGTCCGGTCGAATTAATGCATGCTTGTTAAATATAACCATCGAGTAGCAAACAAGATAAATTTTTGTAGGATTGAAATATTTTCTACAAGAGTAAAATTTAAATAAGTGTGTGTGTGAATTGTGATTAATATTTCATGCAAAAACTATTCTAAGGGGAGATGCAATTAAAAAAGTTCAAAGTGAAGGTATATAAAAGAAATATTTTCTTTTTTACTGTAATATAATGTAAAATACAAATACTTGAGTTTAAATCGTCATTTTTTCACGGTAATGATAAACCGAATTCTCAGAAGAGGGGGGGATGAGATAATTTCTTTGATTAATCTGATAATAAAAATGCTGAATTTGATTCTCAATAATGTTTTATATTAATTTCATTATATTAAATATTAGTTTCAGTGCATTGAAATTCGAAAAAAAAAGAAAATAGATTATTGAAACTGGCATCATCTTAAAATTTGGTATTACATAATCGAAATTAGCATCAGCTGCGCTTTACAATTTTAAATTGCCGTTACTTTCTTGAAATTGATATCAGTGATTATTTTGTGTATTGTGTGTATGAATCGGGTTTTATTACCGGAATTGGCATTAGAAATATTTTATAAGTTGAATGTGCTACTACATTAATGAAATTGGTATTAATGCCATTTTTTTTATATTGAACTTTGTATTACTTTAATGAAATTAACATCAGTGATGTATTATACTTGGAACTAGATTACCAAAATTGGCCATTGATAATCAGAAATTTTTGAATGGAATTTAACTTTACTTATTGAAATTAGCCATCGAGTAGGTTTTATGAACTGAATTTGACAATATTGAAATTTTTAGCAGTTATGTTTTATAAATTGGATTCGACATTACACTATCGAAACTAAATTCAATGGTGTTTTATATATTGAATTTGTTATTATCTTGAAATTTGTTGCATTTTACTGATTATCACCAGATTCTGGTATTCTTAATATTAGAGTGCGTAAGCATACTAATCCTCAATGTTGTCCGATGTTGATCCCTTACTGTGAAGTTGTGGCTGGAATATACGGGAATCCGATTGATAGAAGAACTGAGTCATGCGAGTTTATTTGATCTAATAAGAGACTTCTGTTCAGACATGGACAGTGTACATTATTCCCTGGTATGTTATGATGCTCCTTCAATGGCGTGGAGACATGAGTGCTTGCTTGGTTTTTATCTCATCTCTGGATCGTAGATTAAAAAGGCATGTTGTTTGGTAATATTTACCCCTTAACACCAATTGGTACAGTCCATGGGTCTGATCATATTGTTATTTGTGTCAATATTTAATTTTTTATAATCTTATGCAAGTGCACAGAGCTTTAAAATTATATTTTATATAAATTGTTATATTCAAGGTCTGATTATGAAGGAGAATCTGGCCTATATTGAATAAAAGTACTTAAGGGCTCAAAATATAGTAAGGATATTTATTTGTTTTATTACTGTTTGTGAAAAAAACATTTAAAATTTGTCTATCTAAAGAAAACAGTTCAAAGTTCATAACTGCATGTGTAGTAAGTACGCAGAAGTAGTTTATTCAATTTAAAGTAAAAACTTGTTTCAAATTATAAAATATAACGGGGACAAACAATTTTATGCATTATTTAACTTACCATAATAATTTGTTTTCATTCCAAAAATTATACACTGAAATGGTATTCCTCTCCATGTTTTGGAAATTAATAATTATATCTGAAGGAGACAACATAATGTAGAAAAGTATCCTGCAAGTATAGAGAAATTTTATAAGCTTCTGATAATCTTCCTTAAGTCAGAATTTTGAGTGCTTGCCAGACCAGAGCTTAAGAGGCAAAAGGAGATTTCGCATAAACTTAAAAGGGATGAAAAGTGACTTTACAACGCCTTAAAAGATACCGGGAGAAAGAATCAAGATTTAAAATTTTTCTATGATTGATTATGTATACGAAAGGTATTTTACCATAAACTGTTTACAAATGTAACCAAAAGCTTAGACGTCCAACAATGAGTAGTGAAGAAAATAATTCATTTATTTATAGTAATTTGTTTTAAAAACTTATTTGATTTAATATTTTGGATATAAAATTAAAAGGTGATAATCCACTAATTAATTAGTAAGTGATAGGAATCTATACCACTCAAAGCAGAATAATGGTTGAAATTGTTTTCTTTTAATAACTAGTTTTTTACTGATCCATTTCTGTATTGATATTTTACTATGAAACGGTATTACCTCTCAATTTGGCTTCACACGCATAAGTCGGATACATTGTAATCAACCTCACTTGGATGTCGTTTTGGACTCGCAAAAAAATCGATTGCTTTAAAGCAAACAGAAATATCCCTTTATCAGTTTATGCACACATTTAAAGGGAAAATAAACATAAAGTGATTACTTTAGTGCGTTTTTTTCTGTTTGCAACAAACACGAATGTGTGATTTGAAATAATTTGCCCAAATAATTCTAAATTCAATATAATTTTTTAAAATTCTTATATATATTCTAATAACTAATAATTTTTAAATTAAATTTTCTCCATAAATTATGATGTTAAATAAAATTTATCTTGCCATAAAAATAGAAATGGAATAGTATGCTAGCAATTTTTTTTATTTGAAGGGAACTTCCGTTGCGGTTTGATTGGAGTCATTCTTATCCAAAAGAATATCGTTGCGTGACATTACAGAATGCTATTAGAATGAGGAACTTTGAAATATGCTTCCACATGATCTCAAAGTATTTTTGCTCTACTAACTAATAGACTTATTAAGTTGATATTGATGTCAAGAGAATATTTTTTGATTTGTAAAATGTTTCATGCACTAAAGAATCTAAATTCTTCCTATTATATAATGATGATTTGGCAAGAAATAAGTATACGCCAAGAATAAAATGAAAACAGCTTGGAATGGTATTGCTATAGAATGGGCAAAAATTTCAATGAGATACTGTTTCAAATTGTGTGGGTATACCGATAACAAACTGCATAATGATATTCTGTAGCAATAATTGATAAAATTACCACAGTCTTTTGTAAAAATTGTCATGACTTTTGCTTTCTTGATGATAATGGTCTTTTCCATAATTTTAATATTGTTGACAAGAACGAGTGAATCTTGTTGAAATGACCGCCTATTGCACAGTATTTAATCCCACAGAAAGCATTCGAGACTTCTTTCAGTGACTGTTGGAAGCAGTTCTTATTAGTAAATATATTAGGTTGGGGAAAAAGTAATCCATTATTTTTTTGGTAGACGTCTATAGTGATCGATATCTCGTGAGGTATCTATCAAACAATTTCAGATTTATGCTCGTTGGAAAGGTGACATTTGACACTAAAATATCCTCTTGCGGTTTTTTGTTTGATTTATTCAGTTACGGGTACAAGGTTTTAAAAATGGAAGACAACAAACAGAAAATTCGATACATTTTCGTTTTTCTCTTGTAACGGCGAAAAAGATAACCGGGTGGCTAAAATTGTGAAAGGTGTTTATCGTCTTATATAAGACTGTAACGACCAGTTACGTACAATTTTTGTTTCGTCGATTCCGTTCGGGTATTTTTGATGTTAGAGATGCACCTCGCACGTGGATACAGCATTGTCGAAAATGTCTATAAAATATCAAAAATGATCGAAGTTAACCGCATGTCAGCAGTCGTAACGCGCAAGACCTAAAAATCTACATGAAAGCTGTTTTAAATATTTTCACAAAGTGAATCCAAAAGAAGTTACATAAAGTTCACGTAAAAATAATGGATTTCTTTTTCCCCAAACTAATATATTTCTATCATCCACGGTGACTGATTCCTTGAAAGCAAGGACATTTGCTTTGAACAATAACGTTTAAGTTGGTCAAATGATTTAAGTAAAAATTATCTGAATTATATTTACTGAAAGCATCGACATGTTAATAAATAAATGCAATGAATATTGGTTTCTATCATATTTGTCACATAATATTTTTCACTTTTGTGTATAAAAATGACATTGCAAAAATAATATTTTTTTATATTCAGATTCATCTTTTTAGAATATCTTGTTGCCATTTCAAATACCTATACTGTTTTGTTGAATAAATTTTATAATATTTACCATTTTAATTCATGTTATTCTTATATGCACTTAACAGTATTTACAAATTAGCATAAATTAATAACAATATTCTTATAAGAAATACTTTAAAAACAATAACTTATTGGATGCCCTGGGAATATCTGTCGGAACGATACTGCGTGAAGAAAATTTTATAAAATTATTTATTCGATATAATTTTCTCAAAAAATATTACATTTAAAAACTTCAAAATTGAATTTTATAAAGATGTTATATTATGATTAATTATACCATTGATAAAATAACTCAAATATTCTGAACAGCACGGAAAATTGTTATCTCATAACAAATGTGAACTTGTAAGAAGAGTTCAAAATGTTTGTTAGATGTATTTAATATTATTGTTTAATATTGTTAAAAGAAATATCTATAATCACTTATATAGGAAAAAATGCATAGTTGTTTGCTCATAGAAAAAATGCATTAAACTAAATACTTAATATTGGTTTTGGTTTTAAATACTAATATAAATTGATAAGAGTCATTTAAATTTTTGTTTGTTTAGATGGTTGATATACGAACTGTATACAGGATAATTGCAATAATTTAAATAAAATGATTAATTGAGGGGAACAAAATCAGAACGTTTCATAATAAACATTGAATGCAGACAACATTAAAATCAGAGATGGCACAGTAAAAGGCTCCAGATTGTTTTTATTATTGTTAAGCGAAAATAATTACTGCCAATTATTGTTTTTTCTCTCTGGAGCAGTATGGATACTTTTTAATGAGCAGTTTTTTCTGTAAAATAATATTTAATCATGAAAGTTTTCACAATCGAAAGAAGGGGATAGGAAGCTACATGAACTTACTGTATCATAATCATTAATTTCATGAGCAATATCATAAGATTTAGTTTTTACTCATACATTTCTGTACGTTAAATTTTAAAAAAGGAATAACATTTTCATATTGTATAATGATAACACTTTAAGCAATAATTTCATTTTACAGTAGCACCGGAATGATTCACGAAACAACTGTTACAATTTTTTCTTGAGAAATGGACTTCAACTTCACGTGGACCGATGTCACGCTTTTGAATGAAACGCTGCTGAACGCCACGTGGTTGAACACCACTCTCAGCACCTGCAGCGCAGACCAGAAGCAGCCTCAGCACGTTCTCTACCACCTGGCAAACATCTGCTTTGTCGTTTCATATTTGTCACCAGGCGGCCACAAAGGGTTGCTGTTCATGCACTCATCCCTCGCTTTTGGTAAGTATACTCGAGATTTAAAAAAAAAATCGTTCATGAAAAGTGACCTAATGTTTCGAGGAAAATTTTGCTATGTCTGGAAGCTGTTTCCAAGAAAATTAATTTAGAGCAATCAACAAGAAAATAATTGCGATTAAAATTTTATTTAAAAAAAATTCATTTTTCAGTAAATTTTGTGAAACTCTCGTAAGTTAAATAACTTTATAAGCACAGTAAGCTTCAAAATTTATCTGTTTATAAAAAATTAAGCAGTTTCTTTCAAAATAGAGAAAAATGGTTAGAAGTAATTTGAAATTCTTTTTCCGAATTCTGAAGCAGAATAACCTTAGATCACTTAAAACCAGGTTAAAATTATTTTGACTTTTTAAGATGGATAAATGTGTGGCTGAATGTTGTAAGTCAGTTGCGAGATGATTTTTTAATAATATCGAGAAATTGATAACTGAGACTTGAAACTACTGCAATTTTCTCATTTTATCAAAATTTTATGAATCGCTTATTTAGAACGCTTGAAAATTGCAACTATTTTCTTTTCAAATTTTCCTTCACCTTTTCAACATAAGTATTTTCTTGCTTCATATTTAAGTTTCTTTCTTTCATGATGAGACCATGGCAGTCTGGTGAGAAAAGGAGCTGCTCTTGTATTTGGAAGATAGAATATTCACTCCTGATTTCTCCAGAAATTCTTGCACTGAATAGATCAAAGAACATTAAAATTCCCTAAGGGTACGATGATCCTTTGCTGATATGGTATCGATTTGAGCAGAAGGTGAAGTCAGGTGTCAACATTGTCATTTGATCATGGTTCAAAACTACGAAGTGTTTGACTAAATTTGGAGCATTGGTCAATAGATATAGGCAGATAGAAATTGTTTTTCTAATTGAAATGATTTGTTTGCAATAAAAAATTATATTTGAATAAAGGTGTGTGAAGCGACATTTTATACGTGGCTACTATGAAGGAAATCAATGACCCTACTTCTCATAAGAACAAAGTCAAATTCATGTAATTGCCTTCACTATTGCATTGAAACTGAGAATTCCACTATATCGCAATGCATCAAATTCTGGAGAGTGCAACTCAAAATTTTTCATTGCAAATACCGATTTGAACTTTATTAAACTGTATTCAAGGTATCTTTTTGCATTGAACTGAGGATTCCACCATCATTCTTGCAATGTAGAGAAGTTTCGGATTATACATCATATCCAATATTTATGATAAATAATTGTTTGAACCTTATTACATGCTGTACTTAGAATTCTGATGTATTGGAATTACAAATTACTTTATATCACAATGATGCAAAGCTTCGGACAAGTGCAGCTATCTTTTATTTCACTGCAAACACTTTCTAATCCCTATTTAAGATAAGAATTTTGCATTGGAACTGGGAATTCTTATATGTCTCAATGCAGAAAAAGTGTAAATTTTGCTAAATCTCTCTCTCTCTCTCTTTTTTTTAACAACACTTAATTGAGCTTTTAGTCATTTTAGTCATGTTTGAGATATCTTACGTTGCACTTGATCTAAGAGTTCTACTTTCTCACATCGACCAAAAACTTTTAAAATAAAATAAAGAATTTCAGCTTTCATTCAATTATTCTAATGTTTAATCCAAAAAGCTGGGTTTCCTCAGTAAATTAAGCTAGCGTTGTTAATATTTTCTTATTTATTCAATATTTATTGCTCTTCATTAGCTATAGTTTCCTACTTCTAAACTAATCATTCCTTAAACTTATATAAAAGTAAAATTTGTTGAAAAGCTTAGAATAACCTTTTCATTTTATTACAAGCCATTCTATTGATTAATTTGTCACTCATGCGCAATAAGTCGTGAAACTCGATAAAAATGAAAAAAAATTGGTAATGTATATAATGAATCAACGAAATGCATGCTCATTTAAATTATATTTCGTAAAATAATCACATTAAAAAAATCAATTATTTAGTGAAGGTAGGGCTTATGTAAAACGATCATATTGAACAAACATATTTGGATTTTGACTCTTCTGGACTTTGACTACTTATCTACTTACAACATAACTTTGAGATTTTGATTGTATTGTAGAATACATATAATGTAACCC
This sequence comes from Latrodectus geometricus, assembly GCA_026290005.1. Lineage (NCBI taxonomy): Eukaryota > Metazoa > Arthropoda > Arachnida > Araneae > Theridiidae > Latrodectus > Latrodectus geometricus. Next base: position 47,990 of record JAPDSC010138156.1, read on the forward strand.
AAAAAAGTGTAATAGTCTCAATACCAATTGCTCTTTCATTTCTAGTTACATTTTGATACTGTTATTTAGTTAATAAAGGATTGAAGGAAATTTACATTTTAAAATATAATTGTATAATAATATATGTTTCTAAATCATATTAGGTTTCTTAATCTTCGCGATGTGGGCCTGGAACATTGTGTGCTCGCCATCGATCTTCTCTTGGAATTTCTTGTTCGTGCTCATGAACATGGGACAAATGCTTAACATACTCTATCATATGCGGAAAGTGAAATTCAATCCTGAGTTGGAAGACATATACAGGCATATGTTTCAGCCCTTGCAGGTAAAACATTTTGATGTTCTTTGTAATTGCTCACTTAATTATTTAATAACAAAGAAAAGCCTTGGTTCTTTAATCATTCAATAATAAAGAGAAACGAAGTATTAATAGCGCGAAATTGAAAAATGAAAGTACAAATGATTTTTTTCGAAATGTTAATTGAATGCTTATAAATGAGCAAAACAAATATTTTTTTTCTATGTTCAGTGCTTGTTTGAGGAACTGTTTTTATTTGTCCAACCGAAATGGAGATTAGGGATTCAGAGTTCAAAACCAAATATACTTTTTTCACAATTTTGCTATCGCCTGGTTGAAACAGCTCCAAAAAGAGTTAAGTTAATGATAGAAACTTATAAGAACAAATGTTTTGCTAAGTATACAATTTTTGCATGCCATGGTAAATTCAAATAAGGACAAATGTCTACAGAGCTAGCTTCTAAACTTCTCCAAATAGAAAGTGTTGTGAAAGATCAAAATAGTCACACTGTTCAGTTAGGTAAGAAAATTGGCAAATGTCATGCAGGAGATGGTGAAATAAATTAGCATTTCGAAATTTATGGTTTCTATACATCATTCACATCACTTTCTTGTCGGCCAGTTTTAGGAACAAATTCTGCTGGAAAATAACTTTCTCTGAAATCACTGTGCTATCTAAAAATTGAAGATTCACAAAATATTTATTTTTTTTCATTAATTTAACCGTTTCTAAAGCTGTTTTTCTCGAACGATGACAAAATTTTACGGATTTCATTTTTTAACTCTGAATTTCTCACCTGCGTTTCGATAGAAAAAGTAAAAATACTTCTGTAAACAAGCACGTAACTAGGAAAATCATCTGGTTCTTTTCTCATGTTCATAAAGGTTTAGTTAATATTCTGAAAATATCCCCTTCACTAATATTTTTTATTTTTACAATGCTGCTATTACGTAATAAATAATATTCAGTTTTTATGGAATTACGGTATATGATATATAATCAAATTTAATAATTTGGAAAAGTATGCAAATTACAGGCTCAATATACACTATTGGCCGTTAAAATTGCTACCATAAAAAGGCGACATGCTACAGACGTGAAATTTATACGAAAGGAAGAAAGTGCTGTGATATACAAATGATTAGCCTTTCAGCGCATTCAGACAAAGCAGGCGCCAGTAGCGATTGTGTTTAAATGAGGAAATTGTTCAGCCGGTTCCTCATACACAGATTGCATTTGAATGTTGTCGCCTAGTGAAAAGTTGTTGTGATGCCTCGTGTAAGAAGGAGAAATGCGTACCAGCACGTTTCTGAATTTGATAAAGATTGAATTGTAGCGTACCGGGATTGCGGTTTATCTTATCACAGTATTGCTGCTCGCGTCGGTCGAGATCCAATGTCTGTTAGCAGAATATGGAATCGATGGGTTCAGGATGGTAATACGTAACGCCATGTGGGATCTCAACGGCCACCTATCACTAGCAGCCGAGAAGACAGGCATATTATCCGCATGGCCGTAATGGATCGTGCAACCAAGTCACGAGCCGTGAGTCAAGAAACGGGAATACAACAAGTGTCTGCACGAACAGTTCGACGACGTTTGCAGCAGCATGGACTCTCAGCTCGGAGACCATGGCTGCGGCGTCCCTTGACGCTGCGTCATAGACAAGAGCGCCTTCAATGGTGTGATCAACGACGAACCTGGGCGCACGAATGGCGAGACGTCATCTTTTCAGAGGAATCCAGGTTCTGTGTACAGCATCATGATGGTCGCATCCGTGTTTGGCGGCATCGTGGTGAACGCACACTGGCAGCGTGCATTCGTCATCGTCATACTGGCCCATCACCTGGCGTGATGGTATGGGGTGCCATTAGATACACGTCTCGGTCACCTCTTGTTCGCATTGATGGTGCTTTGAACAGTGCACGTTACATTTCTGGTGTGTTACGACCCGTGGCTCTACCCTGTATTCGAACCCTGCGAAACCCTACGTTTCAGCAGGATAAAGCCCGACCACATGTTGCCGGTATTGTATGGACCTTCCTTGATACGGAACATGTTTGGCTATTGCCCTGGCCAGTACGTTCTCCAGATCTTTCACCAAAAGAAAACGTCTGATCAATGGTTGCCGAGCGACTGGCTTGTCACCAAACGCCAGTCACTACGGTTGATGAACTGTGGCATCATGTTGAAGCTGCAGGGGCATCTGTACCTGTACATGCAATCCTCAATGTCCAGGCTGTTTGACTCAATGTCCAGGCGTATAACTGCTGTTATTACTGCCAGAGGGGGTTGTTCTGAGTACTGATTTCTCAGGATCTATCCAGCCAAATTTTTTGAAAATTTAATCACTTGTTATTTCTAGTATAATATATTTGTCCAATAAATATCATTTTGTTATCTGCATTTCTTCCTGGTGTAGCAATTTTAATGGCCAGTTAATGTAGATTCACGATTCTCTTTTTTTATTTATTTTCCTTATAGTTGAAATTATTGCTTTTATGATATTTAAGGGAATTTCCTTTCACTTACTCCTTGTTCATCTTGCTTAATGTTGCTCACTTATATTATCTCTAATACAACTTCATAAACTTTCCTAATTATCATTAATTAAAATTTTTTTAAGTTTCAACTTCTACAAAGCAAGGAGAAACCATCTACCTTTTTATCATAAGCGGAAGATTATGAGCTTCCGAACAGTCAACTGCGTCATTAAAATAATGATTGTTTAATGTAGTCAAAATATAATTTGGTTTTCCTCATTGTTCTTTTAGTATGCAAAGTGAAGTTTTTTAAAGTCAAACTATTTAGAATGATACTTTGATACTTTTCTTTGTTGATTGCAGGGTCTTTGCTATTAACTAGGTGTGTTCTATTACTTATGAAGATATTGTCTTTAGACGAAAAGTTTATTTTCACATTATTCTAAGTCTCTTTTATTTTTTGTCAGAATCATTTTCAGTCTAGTTTCCTCCTCTTAAAATAATTATTTAAAAATAAGTATTTCTAATATTCCTATTTATTAATATTCCTATAGCACATATTTATAATACAAGTAATCAGGAAAAAAAAATTAAATTAAATTTTCAAAATTTAAATATGTAGTTTTACATTATTTCTTGATACAATGTAATGAATTTTGAATATAATGATGCCCTTTTCATGAGGAATTCATGCTGTTCAACAATTGTATTCAAATCTGATTTCATGATCTATCCAACATCAACTAGTGGTCTTTTCTTGATACTGAAACATAAACACTATCCTTTGCTCCGAAATTTTGAATGCATCGTATTGAGCTCCTTACTCACGCAAAATCTCATAGATAAGGTTTAATACTTTTCAAGTACACGCATGTTTATTTTCCAGAAAATACTTTTCAACTATAAAATCCAAGAGTTTTGACCCTGAATTTAGAAAATGTATTCTAAAATGTAATGGGATACCACTGTGTCAAATAACTGTAATCTTTAGGTGTCGAGGCACTCCTTCAAGAAGCTTGTGTGTCCCGATTACTCCCAGATTCTCTCTCTGCATCCCGGAGAAGCTTATGCAATGCAGAACCTCACAAAAACCGACCGCCTGGGGTTGCTCATCTCTGGAAAGTGAGTACACTTCCCCGCTTCTTCTTTTACCCAAATATTGTTGATAACTTGTTGATACGCTTATTGAAAATTTTCTTTATAGGGTGAATGTGGTATCAGGCCATCATTTCTTGCACAACATCCACGCACGAGAGTTTCTAGATTCCCCCGAGTTTGAATCCAGCCGATGCGGTGTAGAAGAAAAGTTCAAGGTATACTCTTCGACAGTTATTTCTTGACAATTTTTCCACTAAAAATGAATTAGAATATAGAGTTTTTACACTAAAATAAATCCAAACAGAATGCTCTTACGAAGATTTAGCATTTTGTAATTATTGTGGTGATGGTTATTTCTTCTCTAAACACAGACAGATGTTGATTATTATTTTGCAGTGCTTTTATGGGAAGGAAATGTAAGTTTGTTGACGACTAAAGTTACTAAAATGGTAAGAAGACATGATATAATTTTTTAGATATTCAAATCGTGAATCTTTTATCTTTTTCGGTTAAAGAATGTGCCCACATCCTAAATTTATAAGGAAATCATACAAATGGTCTAATAAGTTGTGATATGTTGTTAGTTTTCTGTACGAGGATGCGATGTCCTAGTCTTCTCACCAAACCGAAGAACTTCAACAAAATTTATGGGAAAAGTTTGAAATCACAGTCCATACAGTCCAAATTTGCACTCAGTGATTTTTCTTTTATTTTCTGGAATTGACTTTTGTCACTATATTGTAAACAAACTAGAAGTTGTTGAAGATTTCTTTGAGAATTCACTGCATATATTTGCCTTCTTGAAAGATATTTCATATGTAATGAGCCACATTTAAGTGTTGCAGAAGTTGCAGCTCTGAAAACTCAAGCATCCATTCCAATACATACATAAAGTAAAAAGCGACTATCTATCTCTGGGATAAAATCTGTAACCTATCAATCTTAAAAGTAACCATTATTTTTTTCTAAAACTGATCTTTGTGGGATAATATTTTCTTGGAGACAGTGATGTAAAAAAGGTTACTGTGAGCTGGCTCAATGCTCAGAAATATGATACAACCAAGCTTATCAAGCCAGAAGATTTTTTCGTCAAATAATAGATTTGGCGAATACGTAAGAAATGGTTGGCTAATATCCCTCTTTATTCCCTTTTGTAACATTTTGTTTTAATAAATATATTTGTAATTTTAATATTTTTTTTTTGTATCCACTTAAGTAATGGCAATACAATTTTGAATAGTTCTGAGAGAAAATTACTAGATCAAATTATAAAAACTTATTAATAGTTTTAAAAAGTTCTGGGTTTTTATTTTGAGTCAAAAGTTATGAAATTCAACACCAACGAGAACGGCACTGTATAAAATATTTTTAAAAGAAGTAAGAAACTAATTAAAATTTTTTTTAATTATTTCTGAATCATGTTGCAAAACAAATTAAATATTTCTGCCACTGTAATTTGAAAGCAAATTAAACCACATTATTGTGTTCTCAATAATAATTTTCAGATATCTCAGAACAAATGAGACGGTCATTTATAGATCTCATGTGTTTTTGCCATTGTCAAAAACAGTTGATTAAAAAATATTTATATTCATCTTAACTTTAAACTCTTGTCTTTATCCTAAAATTATTGTGTTCCCAACACCCAAGGAAATATGCTTTAATTTTTCATACAGCAGCTTCCTCTGAACATGGTGTTATTTTTTTTTTCACTGAAAATAAAATTTGTTACTTTCTGAGAATTATTATTAAGTTACTTGAATTATTCAGTGAAATAATTTTATTTTATACGCCTTAAAAGGAAAAATTATTTATCAATGTCCTTCATTTTATTTCTGCTGTGTTCTGCTGAAAAATTATGTGCCTAATTGTCAACAAAATTTACTTACAAGGTGGTTATAATTAAAGTGATTTAATTCAGATCCCTGTGGAACCCACTCTAGCTATCGGATTGATCCGATTATGTATTGAAAACACATTATAGTTTGTTCAATTGACTGTGAAGAAAGTCCGCTATTGTAAGATTTTTTATAGTATCCATATTACATAATGCTTTTTGAACGAACCTTTCATTGACAGTTACATGTAATTTATGTATTATTAACAGGAACAATCCTGAAATCTCTCAAATACCCATCCTGACATGTGTCCCCACAGCACGGATAAAAGCATCACTCTACTTTGTTGTTCATAGTGGCTAGAATGGAACTTAGGATCTTTCACGTCTTAACTTAGTCCTACCACGCTAAGGAAAGTTTAACAGTTCATTAGAAGAAGTGAACTAATCAACAATTTGAATTGTTTTACCTTGAAAAATAGGTCGCTGCCCATGTAGAACAAAATAACTGATTGTGAGATTTTCTCTTCAGGTTTCTGTCATAGCTACGAGTCCTAGTCGTTGCATTGTGTGGCAGAGGTCGAGCCTGGAATACCTCCTCATCAAGGAGACACACCTGTCGAATGTCATCGCCCTGCTTCTGTCAAGAGATATTACCAGAAAACTCTACTCTATGAATGAAAAGGTAAATTTCGTTCCGAATTTCTATATAGTATTCTAATTTTTTCCTTTGAAAATAATTGGTATTCATGGATAAATTTATTTTGTTATATATATATTTTTTTTTGTTTCCAATGGCGGGCATTCTTGAGCAAATATAGTACATTAGCCCATTAGCCACAACAAAGCCGGAAACTGCTACTCATTTTATCGTTACCCGGTGGGCACCTGCTTTTCATAACTTAAAATATATACTATGTTAGGGTACTTCGTATAAAAATCATTATATTCCTCTCATTCTCTTTTAATACTTCACAGTTTTATGTAATAAGTCACATCATCTTCTATGTTATTTATTTTATAGAAAATTAACTACTGACTTTATCTTTAGAAATTCTTTATTCAACAGCGAATTTGAAGAGTTTTTTTCTTCTGTCCTCTCTTAATGAGGCATTAAAATGTCTGTTGTAGCTGATGCAAAGGTTTAAAAATGACTTATTAAAATGAAGTTAAAGTTAGTTAATGTTAAAAAAAGGGGGGGGAAGAAAGATACTATTTTATTAACTATTATATTAAATTTGCTTAAAATGATTTGACATTGTAAAGTTTGTACCTGTAGATACTAAACACTACTTTTGCATGAAAAGGCTTAAGGCATTCAATCCTTATAGGAAAAGAGGTTCCTTTGTATATATATATATCTAACGTTAAAATATGCAATAATTTAGAATTAATAAAACAACAAAATTCTAAATTATCAACATGACACTAAAAATTTATTCTTTCATTCTCTAAGAAAGATTGTTTAAAATTTTTCAGAATCCCATTTCTGAAACATTTTCAGAATCCCATTTCTGAAAAATACTCATCGAATTCTACACCCAAAACCAATCGTTGTTCAGTTAAAAATGCTTGTTATTTTACATTTATAAATTCTATCTATGTAATTGAGTTATATAAATATTTTTCTGTTTTTATTAATAGAAATACACTACTGGCCATTAAAATTGCTACATCAAGAAGGCGACATGCTACAGACGTGAACTTTATACGAAAGGAAGAAGGTGCTGTGATATGCAAATGATTAGCTTTTCTGCGCATTCAGACAAAGCAGGCGCCAGTGGCGACACCTACATTGTGTTTAAATGAGGAAATTGTTAACCTGGTTCCTCATACACAAATTGCATTTGAACGTTGTTGCCTGGTGAAAAGTTGTTGTGATGCCTCATGTAAGAAGGAGAAATGACTACCAGCACGTTTCTGACTTTGATAAAGGTCGAATTGTAGCGTACCGGGATTGCGGTTTATCTTATCGCAGTACTGCTGCTCGCGTTGGTCGAGATCTAATGACTGTTAGCAGAATATGGAATTGATGAATTCAGGACGGTAATACGTAACGCCATGCGGGATTTCAACGGCCACCTATCACTAGCAGCCGAGAAGACAGGCATATTATCCACATGGCCGTAATGGATCGTGCAATCAAGTCACGAGCGGTGAGTCAAGAAACGGGGTCGTTTGGAAGACAACAAGTGTCTGCACGAACAGTTCGACGACGTTTGCAGCAGCATGGACTCTCAGCTCGGAGACCATGGCTGCGGCTTCCCTTGACGCTGCGTCATAGACAAGAGCGCTTTCAATGGTGTGATGAACGACGAACCTGGGCGCACGAATGGCGAGACGTCATCTTTTCAGGTGAATCCAGGTTCTGTGTACAGCATCATGATGGTCGCATCCGTGTTTGGCGGCATCGTGGTGAACGCACATAGGCAGCGTGCATTCGTCATCGTCATACTGGCCCATCACCTGTCGTGATGGTATGGGGTGCCATTGGATACACGTCTCGGTCACCTCTTGTTCGCATTGATGGTGCTTTGAACAGTGCACGTTACATTTCTGGTGTGTTACGACCCGTGGCTCTACCCTTTATTCGAGCCCTGCGAAACCCTACGTTTCAGCAGGATAATGCCCGACCGCATGTTGCCGGTATTGTACGGTCCTTCCTTGATACGGAACATGTTCGGCTGTTGCCCTGGCCAGCACGTTCTCCAGATCTTTCACCAATAGAAAACGTCTGGTCAATGGTTGCCGAGCGACTGGCTCGTCATTACGGTTGTCAACGTCAAACGGCAGTCATTACGGTTGATGAACTGTGGTATCGTGTTGAAGCTGCATGGGCATCTGTACCTGTACATGCAATCCAATCTCTGTTTGACTCAATGCCCAGGCGTATAACTGCTGTTATTACTGCCAGAGGTGGTTGTTCTGGGTACTGATTTCTCAGGATCTATCCAGCCAAATTTTTTTTTAATTTAATCACTTGTTATTTCTAGTATAATATATTTGTCCAATAAATATCATTTTGTTATCTGCATTTCTTCTTGGTGTAGCAATTTTAATGGCCAGTAGTGTAATTATCAATTGTGTTATTTCTTTATCAACAAGCACAAATGTTGCGGAAGAGAGAAAAATCACATTATTAATTATTGCATTAAAAGTGCGGGATATTATCTTCAGATTTTAATGCACTTGCTGATTTACTTAATTATAAATTACGACTTGCTCCAAGAAAAAGTCAAAAATATTATTTAATTCGTTATTATGGTCTATATAACACTTCCTTAAAAGATTAATTTTGTATCTAAATTTTTATAATTTAAAATTATATTGTATTTCATTAGGCAACGTGAAGCACATTTATTAATTTTAATAGCAAAAAAAATATTTTTAGCAATGATTAAATATTTGAGTATAATAATTTTTATGAATATACTCGGCTAATGAAATTTTTTCTTTTTTTGCATCTATTATGAAATAACTCTCAACTATAGACGAATAGAATTTACTTATTCTACGGATTTATGCAAACTTCTATACGTAAGACACATTATTTTACAATCATTTTATAAGAAATTCTATTTGTTTGCTTTCTATTTCGTATTTCTAGTCATTTTTGTATTTTTTATTGTATTTCTATTCTTTACTCTATTGCTATTCTTTATTGGATTTCTATTCTTTACTCTATTGCTATTCTTTATTGTATTTCTATTCTTTACTCTATTGCTATTCTTTATTGGATTTCTATTCTACTTTATTCTAATCGCATGTTTTCCCTCATATGAATAAGCTAAATTCAATTTAGTAAAATATATAGTGTTTTTTACTTTTGACCAAATAAATTATCCTTCTTTAAGCACCGAAGTGAAATATTTAATTCCATCCTTAAAAATAAATATATTAATTCAATGAACAAAATTCAACATTGGAAGTGTTCTTCTGTGGAAATATTCGATAACACAATTATGATTCATAATAATGAGTTACCTAATCCCTGCAAGTTAACCAACTTGACAACTATATATATATATATATATATATATATATATATATATATATATATAATTAATAACAGTTTCAATATAGAGCAAAATATATCGATTCTTATAATGCCTTTTATATACGTTTTTATATACTTAAGTACACATAAAAGTTTGTCAGCCCAATAAACTATTCTTTCAAACATGATTAGAATCCATCAAATGCTATGATTTTAGATTCGCATTTTATCCATCAAAAGATACGCTTTATATTCTCTACTGATTAATTTGGCCTTATTTTCAAACACGAATAAAAACAATCGAAAAGCATTGGTTCTAGATAAATTTTTATGCCCCTAGATATAAAGTATACTTCCTTATAAAGTAATTTAAAAGTAGATTTATACAAGAAAAGAGTCTACAGGCCGTTATGATTCTATGTTTGTTTAATTTATATTTTGTGTGGTTCAAACTGTGGCTCTCATTTTCAAGCACGTAAAAGATCATTTCAAATTTATATCTTCGACACGTTTTAAACATGTAGATTGCATTAGATTTTCTGTCGGCCCAAGTTGATTCTAGATTTGGCTCTAGACAAGTTTTATGCATATGGAACAAATCAAATTGACCAAATTTTCTATCACTAACAGAATTAAATATTATAATTTTAGATACCGTTTACGCGTCTAGATACGTTTCTTCAAGGTTAATTTTCAAGATCTTTCTTGAATTTGAGTGTATCGAATAATACGACTCTATACATGTCGAATTCACCACATTTTAGTGCATAAAAAATGGAGTAATACATTTCTAGATACGTTTTATGTGTTTAGATAAACATTATATTTTCTACAGATTAAGTTAAATAAATTTTCAGGCAAGAACATAATCCATAAAATGCTATAGCTATAGATTTGTTTTTGCCACGCAGTAATTATAAGAATTAAGGATAAAAAAGATTTAGGATATATATATATATCCTAAATCTTATATATATATAGATATATATATATCCTAAAAAGATATATATATATATATATATATAGTGACTGACGTCCTTTCTCTCTACTTTCAGATCGTGACTGAGAAGGGGTCACATTTGGACATCCGGTTGCCGAGTTTTACCGGCTCTTTCATATCACAAGAGGAAACCAGGAAGAAGACTGACTCAGGTATCTAACTTTTTGCCGTTTGTAATCAATTTCAACTCTCTTTGAGTAGTCAAGATCTGCTCATGTCGAAATAAGAACTTAAGTAATACGTTTTCATTGCTAGACAAATCTAAATTTTTTCCTGTTTTCCGGCACTGTGCAATTATATTTATTTAATATTAGGATCATTCTATTGAAATAATTCTCTGTATATAAATAATACCTATATAATTTAATACCTTAAATTGTTGGCAATTATTAATTTCTTTTGCATTAATCTCATGCCTGTGATAGTCCACCATATAACTTACGATATTTTACATTTTTTGGAGAGACAGTAAGTCGTATTTGTGTATCACAAAGAAGAAAACCTGGAAAATTTCCAAGAATATGACGATGACAGACATATATGGACAAAACAGAAATCTTAGATGGATATGGTTTTATCGTAATTCCTTAAGTTGAATTTCTTCTGCAGAAAATCCACTCTGAAATGAAGGGAGACACTATCTGCCAGTATTTGTAGAAATGATCCTGTATATCTTCTTGACTAGTGCAGTTCGTTGTATTTACAAATGCTTGGTATTCATCTTGACAGTATTTTTAAACCATACTTGGCATCCATAAGGGATGGTACTTTGAATTATTGTGCTGTAAATGAGTTTCCTTATTGAGGGTTTCAAGTCCCAGGCTACTCTTGAAGCTCTAGCTAATTTTTTCTGAGGGAGGGGGGTTGCCAACTTTTTTCTTATTAATCTCTGAGGTAAGTCATCCAATTGTTATTAAAGACAAAAATTAACCTCAGATATTCAATCTAATTTGTATAATCAATCTTGTTCCTACAAAAGGAAATGTTAGGATTTTCTAGAAATGTTTTTATTTGAGACAAATATAAAGTATTTACACCTTGTCAAATTAAGTACTAACTCTGTCACCCTTTCCTCAATTAATTGAATTAGATGCTTAGCTAATTTGGTGAAGTTAAAATTAGATTTCAGAAAAATAGCCGCGTCATGCTTGGTAGTGAACATCTTAGTCAAGTTATAATAATTATTCTTGTGGACTCCAATGTCGTATTTGATCCATTTGCTATTTTCATCAATTTTCATCCTGTCTCTGAAGAAGAATCTCACCATCAAGTAGATGTTGTTGAGGGTTTTATATTTTTTAAGAGTAATAGATGATTGTTCATTTTGTATTGTTGAAAGCGCTTTTGATATCGAGAGAAGTTTAGCAGGTAAATTGCTTATTCTTCTTATTTTCTTTTATTGTGTTGACTACTTATAGTATTGCTTTTGCTGTCTTTATTCGCTTGGAAAAACCAAATTAGTTGTTATTAAGCAAATTCTTGCTAGTAAAATTATAATAAAGTCTCCTCACGATTAATTTATCCAGCATCTTTCCTCATCCAGTCAATAGGGGAAATTGGTTTATTCTAATCATGAACGGACTTATTTTTTCATTCCTTAGGAATGAATACAATCTTGGGGATCTTATAAATCTAGGGAAGATTCCAAAGCATGGGGAAGGAGATATGTTGTGTTCAAGATTTCAGTAAACCAAGTTTTGTTAATTCGGCATAGCTCTTCATATACATACAGACAGATACTGTTATAACATATTTGTCTGAATGTATACTATGTTTGGATATATTGGGCTTTACTTCTGTCCATATTTCTCACCGTACACGAAGCGATAAATAGAACGGGAACTACAGTCTAATGTGAATTTTGAACACTCCAAACTTTTCCGTTCCAAGATGGAAACCTAACAGATGAACTCTTGAACCGTGAAACTCAGATCTGAGCAATGAAATAGTGTATTTCACTAGCCTTGAACATTTAATGGTGTATGAAAATTTTCTATATAATGTGTTTTCTTCCAAAAATGTTTTAAGATTATAATAAGAAATAAATTTTAACTTTCTATTAGTTTCATAAATTATAAAGTTGAAAAAAGAAATAAAATTTTTACAAATAAAAGATAGCTTTTGGCACCGACATTTTTCGATATTTTGTTAAACCGCGAAGAAAACCAGGCGAAAGCTTATAGTCGAAACTTTTGTGTAGAACTCTTTATTTCTTTTATTATGGCGTATTTGGGGAATTTCATCTAGAAGGGCATTTAATTTAGGGATAACACAAAATTTTATACATTTTCAATATATTTGTTTTTTTATGTTAATTTAAAATAATGCTCAACGTTTTTATGATACAATACTCGTTAACACTGCAATTTTTTCTTTTTAAACTTCCTTTTTCATATTTTATTTAATAAATTAGAAAAAAATAGCCAATATCTATTCAATTTTCGTTTATTGATTTTGTTTTACGAAGATATATTATTATTCAGTTAATATTCCTATACTGATTTTAAATTTTTTGTCAATATAAAATTATTAATCCAGAGGTTATATCAAAAATCGAAAGGCTTCTCAAATCAAAGAAAACGTTTAATATCATTTCCATATATATTAACTATTTATTTAATATTTTACAAATTTATTTTTTAATCTTGGATAATAAAGTGTTATTTTTACTTATGACAAAAAAATTAACGTTATTACATTTGTAAGCACCAATGTCCAATTGTCAATGTGGGAGACCCCTGCTGCTCTACTCATTGACTAAAGGGAGACAGTTATTTATGTTCGGAATGAAACGGCTGTCGCACCCACTTACTCTATTGATCGCATTTGCCAAGTTGCTGAAGAAGCTGGAAGAGCTGGCTCGAAGAGAATGAATTATGCATGACTTTTCATGTCAGGGACTACGGTTTGTGTTTGTCTCATTTACGTCTGACATATGACTTTAACTAAAAATTAATTGGTGAGATAGAGTTGTAACTGTATCACTTATTACATGCACAAATGTGTCTAAACGGAAGGAATGTAACGCATTATCTTTAACATGGCATCCATTGATTGAAATCTAATAATTTACATCTTTCCATATTTGAAATATGAAATTCTGTATATTCAAGGATATCACATGCAGGATAATATGGATTAAATTGGGATACGTTTTAGAAAAACATTTGTCCTTTTTCTCACAAATTTCAAAAAAAGAATTCTTCTAAGCAGGATTCTGCTTTTATAAACACATTTTGCATCTTATTTTTTCCAAAATCATTTCGGAAGTTTTTTTAAAAAAAAAAAAAAAATCAAATTCACACACAACTTTAGATTTTTTATACGTTTTGTGCTATTCCCTGTTTTTCAATGTATTTTACTCAATTTTTCATTTTTATTGCTCTAATTATATACTTCAGCAAATTATTGAAAGCAATCACCATAAATAATACTTAAGACTTATGATTGGATACAATAAATAATGCACTTCTAAATATATAATAGAATATAATTTATGCGAGTAAAAACCAAAAGTGTGTTTGATTGCCTGCTTTAAAAAAATCAACTATGTTAAAAGTATTTGATTTTTTACACAAAGTGTTATTTTTACAGTTAGCAGTTGAAGCTTAAAAATCTCGCCGAGCATTTACTGTTTACCACTCACTGTAGTTCCACTGAATGGTTTTCAGTGGTCGATCAGGAAGATGGCCAGAAATGTTTACTTACAAGAAGTGTATAAGCTCTAATTATTTTTTATTACTTTTAATTAAAAATTGCTTCCAACTTTTCATCACATTGATTAATTTTGAATTAGTCATGTTCGACTATAATGTTTTTTTTTTTTATGAGTAAGATTTTGAAAGTATAAATAAGTCGAATATAGTTTCAGCTATGAAATAGTGTGGGAATTTAACGTTGAGTTGCTTAAATTTTGCACGTAATATGAAATAATGTTCGCATCTATTAATGGGGATAAAATAAAAAAAAATAATATATTCTTCATTTATATATTTTCATGTTAAGTCACAATTCTGAATTATTTTTCCTCGCTATTATTTTAGAGGTTATTTTTTATATTAAAAAATGTCATGTAATACACTGCTGGTTACCGTAAATATAATATTTTGAAGGAAGCATGAAAACAACATTTACTACATGCATTAGTGAAGGTGATATATGCATATAATTAGAATTTCAGCGCAGGCGCACGTCATGCACACCTGTGGTGCCATTTCAAAGCGCTATTTTTTTATTTTTATTTATATATGTCTGAGGTGTTCAGCGTTTGGCCGTGGACCTCTTTTATAAGCAGAATTAAACAACCTAAACTTAGACAAAAATGTCTGTTTCACAAAATAATTTCATGAATGAAGGGGCAAAGCACTCCCAGTACTAATTCACATGGTAGTATGAAACATGGTAAAATAAGTGAACAAAATTATGAATGAAAAACACGATAAGCAATATATGTACAAGGAAGGATGGTAATCTAAAGTAAGATGGAGAATGTAAAAAAAGATGGTTCATCTACGGGAGAGCCCGAGAGAGGGCGCCTAGATAGGAGACACGAGTTCGTTTGTTTACATAAGTTTAATTTGTTTGCATATTTAAAGGTCGTTTACATATTTAAAGTACATTGTCAAGAAATGTAAAAATATATATATATATATAATATATATATATATGGCATGAATGTAAACAAATAATTAATTTGTGAGGAGGTCTTTGGTCATCCACGTGTGTTCCCAGTAGATGGCGCCACGGTAGTAGTTATAATTTTGTTTATGAATTCATTTGTTTACATTTTTTTTTTAAAGCCGGTGAATGGAGAGAGCCGTAGGACCGATCTGGGAAGCGCTATTTAAGGCTTGCAGATTTCGAAGATTTCAAATTCGTATTGTATTTTTTTGTTTGATTTCAATTGTATTTTTCATGTAAGTTTTTTTTTTTTTTTTTTTTAAATAAAAGATTACTGTTTTGTAGAAAACAGCGATCATTTTTTGATTAAGTATCCGAGTTCGACAGAGGAAGGTTGTGGATTATCTTTCAGGGAAATCGGTAGTCGTGTTGGACGAAACCAAACAACTTTAATGCGGATATGTGATCGCTGGATGCAGGAGGATACGACAGACCGACGTGTTCGATCGCATCTACCTCAGTGCACCACTTCACCTGATGACAGGCAAATTGTGATCATGGTAGTGGCGGATCGCCCAGCCACATCATGAACCATGGCACAGCACATTCAGTCTGTAACGCATCATCCAGTGTCTGCACATTCCATTCGACGCCGTTTACAGCAGAGTGGTCTGTCCGCGAGACAGAGCACTCTGCTATAAACCATTGCTTCGTCTACCCTTAACGTATAACCACAGACGTCTCCACCGGCAATAGTACGATGAAAGAAGGATGTGGACAGCAGAATAGAATAAAATCGTCTTTAATGATGAATCACGCCTCTGTCTGCAACACCCACGATGGCAGCATTTGAGTCTGGAGACATCGTGGCGAGAGGATGCTGAATCATGGAGAGAGTTATGTTATACACCGCCACACTTATCCTGCACCAAGTATCATGGTATGCGGTGGTATTGGCTATCACTCTCGCACTCCTCTTGTACATATTGCCGGTACTTTAAACAGCCAGAATTAAATTTCCGAAGTGTTGGAACCAGTTGCCCTTACTTACCGTTAGGATTTGCCTCAACCATATTTTAACGGGATAATGCACGACCACACATGGCGCGCATTGTCCAAGTGTTCTTCGTCAATCAACAGATTGACTGGCTTCCCTGGCCGGCTCATTATTCGGATCTTTCGCTGACAGGAAACATGTGGTCCATGGTTGTTCAACGATTGATCCAGATTTTATCCCCAGTTGCCACGCCAGGTCAACTTTGGCAACGTGTGGAAGCTGTTTGGTCTTCCACACGTCATCAAGAATACATTCAAAGTCTCTTTGAATAAATGCCGAGGCGTGTGTCCGGGGTGATCTTCAACAATAGCCGAAACTCTAGCTTCTGATTTGGCAGGAATCACACTTCACAGAAGTCTATAAATTTAATCATTTGATACTTGATCAACATGTTGTTTACAAAATAAATTTGTCTTTCTTGTCCTTGTGTTCTTGATGTAGTGCAATTTGGATGGTCAGCAGTGTACAACGCTGAAGAAGAAATTCTATGCAAAAATTTTAGTAATTTTCTTAGCGTGATTGCTAAATTATGTTATATGAAAGTTGAGGCAATTTATCTTATTGTGTTAGAGCCAAACCGTTTTATAAGAGAGTTACTTTTCTGTTAATCTCTGATGTAGCATTATTATTCATATATACACATACAGCATCGCTATTTATTGTTTTCATACATATACTACTTTATGAAAGTGTATTTTCTTTTGGCTATATTTTATAGATTTTTCTTCATTCCTTAAACAGCCAGTGTACTTTTTTAAAGCAATGAACAACAGAGTAAAAATGAACTGTGAATTTAATAGGAAAAAATTCTTTTATAAGCAGCTTTGCCTTGAATCCATTGCACCGGGTGTCTTGCATTGCATAATATATTTACCTTAAAATCAAAGCTCTGAAAGGAAATGATATCCAGTGTGAATAAAAAATAGTTATAATGGCAATGAAGAAATTTATGATATAAACTATACCAAAGAAGATATTGAAGTAAAAAAATAAGTTAAATAGAAATTACATTGTCTTAAAAAATTAAACAACGGTAAAATATTTTCCAAGCTTGTGTCTTTATTTGCGGAAGCAAGAATGACACTTTCGAAAAATAAATAATTTATGGATGAAACTTCTCATATATAAAAAAGAAGGATGCGATTTGCATGAGGCTTTCCGTGTTGGGCGTAGGCTGGGTTCTTTTCCGCTTTTTATTCCTTGCAGTTGAGTGGAATGAAAAGAAAGTGGCCTATCGATTTTCCAGCCAGTGAGTCGGCTCAATCCAAAAGAGCTTGCCCACTTCCGAAAGCCAATGGTGCGGAGGAGAAGGCGGTAAAGGAAGAATCGTGAAGATATATATGCACGTGGTCAGTTAATTTTAGAAAAAAATGTGCCGCCTTCGACGTTTTATACGCCACCCGTGAATTAACTGATTCGACCGACGCCCTGCATTGAATTCCCTATTAAGCTGCGGTCTGATTTGGGAAGTGATCTAGAAATAGAAAGGAGTCATAATTGGAAGGAAAGCATGGACATGCAAGGAATTCTAAATTTTTTGTTCGGACTTGGAGGATTTTCGCGGTTATTATAGATAAAAAAATCAGCTTACACTTGTTATACCATATAAAAAATAATCATGTTGCAATTTGCATTTTTTGTCCTACTATTCTTAAAATTTTTATTCAGATTATTAACAAATGCTGGTTTGATTTCTTTCATTTGTTGATTTATGGTCACTTTTTCTATATTAGACTGGAATCTATAGTTTAAAAAGATTTCCGAAAAAAAAAAAAAAAAAAAAAAAAAAAGGAAAAAAAAAAATCCCCCAAATAAAATTAAAACCAACAACATTTAATAAAAAAGCCAGAGTACTAATATTTCAGGAGTTAATTCGTTCAATATTTGATGAGAATGTTTCCAGATTTTTCTGAGTTAGTATTTTAAAAGTTTCGACTGCTACATTTGAAATATTGGAGGAAATGCAGTATGTAAATATATGCAACGAAATTGATAAAAATCAGTGAACTGCAAAAAATAACAATTAAAATGGTTGAGTTTTAGGATTGGCATGATTGTGATATAGATTGTACAAAAATAGAAGTCGGGATACTGACTAAGTACGTTTGTACTGTGTTTCAGAATCTAGCGTTAAACTCTTGATTCCGATTATTAGTTCATTTGAACACAAAGTGACCATCACTCGATGAACCAAACAATGACCCTGATGTACTAAAAATATTACAAACTTACCTTACTTATTACACCTTAAACCTTACTAACAATTAACTACACTACTTACCAGGGTAACTTATGGAATGTTCCACATAATGATATTCGCATTACGCAATCGTGGGTAATTTTACTGGTTAATGGTATTTGGCATATCTGAAAGAAAAATAGTGGTGTTCGTTTCCACACATTATTTATATATCAGTCAGAAATCATTGCACTACGAATATGAATCAGCTATAGGAGGCTTCTGTTGGTTTCGGTTGTAAGAGCTATAATGTCTAAGTGTCGTTGCAGTATGGTATTCCACACGATTGCAATCAGTTAAGCGTTTCACTTCATTGGTGCCAGATTTATACACAGATGATCATGTCAGAAGTAGTAGGGACTTGAAAAGGAACGTGATTCTCTACGACGCAGTTTAGTTGATGCAGTTGAAGAATTAACTTTCTTCATGTGGGCTATACAAATTGAAATATTCCATATGTAATCGGTTGATAATTCAACACTGAATAGTATGATGAATAAAATCTGAGAGCTGTTTCATGATGCCTTTGAGCACCCACAGGGTATTTGCTTTTTCAAGAAAAAGATAATATGATACGGATGCTCAAAATGATTTCATAGATGTGACGTAGTGTGTCGAATTCACGTGTCACTAGAGAGGAATCGCAGAAATCTCAAGCCATCACTTTTGTCTCCAGAAATAAGAAGATTTGGTTATCGAAGCAGACAATGATGCATTATTTTATGAGAGGATCCGTACATGTTAAAAAAGTTCCATAGACTCTAATCTATGTGCTAGTGTGATTTGGCATTGATAAAAATAAAATAATACGAGGGGAATTTGAAAGGTTTTTTAAAATATGATTTTTTATTATTCCCCCTCTAATTTATCTCAATACAAATAAATTATTTCATTATCAATATCACTTTCAAACTATTATTTTACTTTAGATGGAAATAAAATAAATAATTCTACTTCAACACATATATTCCTTTGCATTTTAATGGATCGTTTCAAATTCAAATAAGTAATGCTTGCTACTGCTTTCTTAATGAACGTTCTTATGTCTTCTTAAACACTAACATGTGTTTTAGTATGCTATTTATTATAATCACAAGATTTGTATGTGATGTTTAACATTCCATGTTATAAATATATATCTCACATACTTGTATTACATCAGAAATTCTAAATTTTTTTTCTCCAAAGCAATGTATGTATAAATATTCCTGTAGATCTGAGTCTTGTTTTTCCATATTGTCAGATTCTGGTTATTTCGAACCAATTAAATATTTTGTTCTATGAACTGGAAAACTTTCATGTTAAGCTAAGAGTAAACTTTGCATTTGTCTGAATTGTACCTTTTTTCTGTAAAGAAAGATGTTTCTAAGCTTTACATCAAGATAAAATGACAAATCCTTTTGATTTTCATTCTTAATAACGGGAAACTCTCCAAGAAATTTACTTTATTTATGCTCGATTTATGAGACAAATCTGCTCTCTTTATCTTTTTATGAACAAATAAATCATATTCGCTCTCAACACGAACAAATAAATTTCTCTCATGTGCTTTCCAGAAAGTTTTCCATTTATTTCCTCTCAAAAACTCTTAGATAACTTTTTTTTTGTATCCCTAATTTCCATTTCTCCTTGAGTTTATTTTCGTGTTTTTAGCTTTCTGAAACATTTTCAGCCAAGATTGAATGAAGTGTCAATAAACAGTATTTGGATAATTTTTTTATAATGCCTTGTTCATTTTATTGCTTTCATTTTCTCTATCTGCATATTTTTACTGATAAAACCAAATGAGTGTAAACTGTTTGGTTATTTTAAAATATTTTGTAATACAGAATTTTAAATAACGAGGTGAATATCTGTGTCGATAATGTCCTTTTCAAACTTCCATACAAACAATAAGACATTCGATCCCAAGAAGATTTTAATATGGACATTCGCTATCAGGTTAATGATCTTCGATGTCGAATCTGCTACCTTTCCAATTTAAACATTGATTAAAATGTATTTTCTAAATACCTATGACAGCCATATTTCAGGGCCGTGGGTGCCTGGTTGGTTAGGGCATTCTTCTCGCTACAGGAAGATAGTGAATTCAAATCCAAACCCAGCCAAAGATCCGTTGTGTTCGCTAATGGTCGCTGGCGACCATTAAATATGTCTTGATCACAATGTCCTCCATGTGAAATGATACCTCCGGGGGAGGTAGGTCAAGTATTGGGGTCTTCTACTTAGATGTGCTTCTAAATTTCAAAATCAGCTGCTTCTATCTAATTGGTAAAGCCTAATCCAGGGCTAGGTACAAGGAAGCATGCTGGTGCAACAAAAACAACAGATATACCTCTCCCTTGTCTGCTGCTGCCTCTGCATTATACTATTGTGTTATATTTCCAGTTAGATACTTTTGACGAATCGTAACTACTAAACACAGTCTATTACCACTTCATTCTGAATCATGCTCGAATGACAAAGTTGACACTTGATATGATATACTTTTTTCCAACTGCCCATATCAAATTGATGTTTCGATATGAATATTATTAATGTCTCTAATGTATGTAGACTTGTTCTGCATACGGTCTTTGTTTTAGATGGATATCGAGCTGTCTATAACTTACGAACGCGAGAGAGATTTTTTTCCCATGTTTTCCAGAACATAGTTTATAAATGTTTAATTAGTGAGTTTTGCAATGTTACAGTAAAGATATTTATTAATTT
>JAPDSC010138156.1:79801-89831 GCA_026290005.1 Latrodectus geometricus
ACATGTTGTATATACATTCCTAAAATTCTACACATCAAATTATTTCACGCCATCAGAAGATTTTTTTTCTGTCTAATAAGGTATTGGAATAAATAAATGTCTAAGCAGCAGTGACTTATTCGTTTCTATAAAGCATTTTTATAAATATAACAAAGTCAATCAGATCACTAATTTCGTGAAAACCTTGTATGCAATGATAAATACCCCGTTAAATGTCTTGAAAGAATGTTTGTCATTTCATTTTGCGGCAATTTTAGCAGTTACTGCAGGAGAGAATGTTGATACCGCTATGACATTTAATAACCGATTAATATTGCCTAAACTGCTAAATAATCTGTACAACCTAATAGTTGTCTAGAGTAAAAATCACTACCAAACTACATTCATCTTTTTTCCCCTCAAAATCCTGAATGCGCGTGCGCAGCTCCTGCAGCAAACGATCTCTCCTGCTCCTCTCTGCGTCCCTTCTCAGAAGCCCCGGTGACAGCACCATTTCAAATTCGAAAGCTGGAACAGTATTTATTTAGTGTCGATACGTGTGGACTGATACCTGATGGGACAAAGGATTCGATTGTTTCTTTCGACTGTGGCAACACTGTCTGAAAAATGTCTACTGGTGTTTGTGGGAGGTAACTTGTTAACTAACAAACATCCTTCTTCTTGAAGTTCCTTACCTTTGAAGAGAGGTAAGCTACAAGTTTCTTGAAGTTCTCATTAACAAGTGCTGCGCTGATTATATGCTATTTAGGCACTTTTTTATAAACTCGGCTTAACTATTCACTTGGTGAAAAGTTATATCGGCACTTCTTTAACGTTAAGAAATACACTTTTGAGAATATGAGCAATGTTCAATAAGGAATATTTCGATTACCATTAAATTAAAAAACTTTTCTATAAAAATATTTTCCAAAACCAAATGGATTAGAATTGGATTTCTATTATAACTGAAACATTATAATTTGGGACATTATAGTTTTGTAAATTTTAAGCTTCATAGTAATTTAACAATGAAGATATACTAATGTAACAATATATTTTGAAGATAATAATCAGTATTTTAATTATAATTAATTGATATAGACTAAATGCAGAATACTAGTTATTTATTCAATGTAGTTTAAAATAAAAATTTTGAGAAATCCTACTAATATCTAACTTAAAAAAATAATAATAAATAAATTTAACATTTTCTTACACAAATATCAAGCATTTTATCCAATGGCTTTTTTGTCTTGACGAATTATTTTGTAAGTTTGAAAGAATAATTACTTTTATCAATATATTTTACAAAATATTTTATATTTATTTTTTTTAAATCCATATTGATTTAAATATCAATGTCCATTTTTTCGGGAATTTTTATGAAAATAATTTTGTCAATAAATCTTTAAATCGAGATGTTTTTTTTTTCTTTCCATAATAGATTAAATACAACAAATATTTTTAAATTATTAGATTAAGAATGTTGCTAGAAATCACTTTGAAATCAGAAAAGGTTTTTTTTTTATTTAAGTCTATTTTTTACAGTGAATTTATGCTGAAAAATTTATTCCATTGTGAATTCAGAGAAAATCTCCATCAATTACTGCAAACAACAAATTTGTAAAGCTTTTTAATTAATTTATTTTTAATTATTTATTTATAGATATAATTTATATTTTAGCCTAAGATTTTCATTAAAGTGCCTATTTGAATATTAATAATAATTTCTAAAATTATTTTCAAATTTAATTCAAAAGTCTTTCATACCAAAAGTCTATATTAGGATTCTTTTTGTGTTTTTATTTCATATACATCGCTGTATCGACGATAACTGAATTATTGTTGTTATGTTATTAACTTTTAGGTGATATTTTTTCGTGTAGAAATATTTTTATAGAAAATTTTATTATTTGCCTCTAAAAGTTTTCCTTCACTATACTTGCAAATAGCCTTTTTCTTAGCATAATTTTTCTTAAAAATTTTTAGTCAATAGCAGTATATTTTCAGAAAACTCCAATTTTATTTTTAAAAGCAAAAATACTTTTCGACAATAGTCCAGTTCTTATGTGTCTTAAGGTTAGTGTTCCTCAATTCTTTTTATAAGGTAACTTTTAAAAATCTCTCTCAGTATATATATATATATATATATATATATATATATATATATATATATATTTTAAATTGAGAAATGAAAACTTTCCTACACATGATAAATAAAAGGGATAAATATGAATAACATTACATAAGATACATAAATCGAAATTATATATTATTTATCAGTTTTAAGCTTTTGGAGGTTTTAGTTTACCTCAGAAATGTTTTGCGCAATTTAAAAGAAGATTTATTAAAGGTTTCTTTTAAATTATGGTTGCATTTTGAAGAAAAGAGAGCTCTGGACGAAAAACCCATGGAATAACTAATATCTGAAGGAAAAACCAATAGATGGAACTAAGACAAATGCATCTATTGGTTTTTGGCGCAGGATTTGGAATCAAAGTGTAAAATATAAAATTTCTTGTTCTTTTCGTAAAAAATTTTTAACGCAAAAGAATGGACATTGAACAAAAAAACTAAGTCAAAACATTTTTATATAAAGAGAAAATCTTCAAACATTTTGATTCAAGTAAATATTGTTATTTTTACCAGCAAAAGTATGAAACATTTTTTTAAAGTACCACCATTTTTTAAAGTAACAAAGTTCATTTAAGATAATCTACTTTGCAATGAAATAAGGACTATATATTTTTAGAGAATGACTAACATTGACTGAATTATTTTCTTAACATTCCCATTGAATTGATGACTGGAATGTTTATCGCGCTCTGATCTTCAATTTAACAATTCGTGGGTACGTTTCCCATCTCAGGCTTGGATTATATGTAATTTGAAAATCTCTTTAAATTGTTTGGACATTCAAAATGGTGTGTCGGATGACAAAAAATATTGACAATGCAATTAACCGAAACTAAATTCAATTATTTTAAAGAAATTTAACAAATTTTAAAGTCATTTCGTGAAGATTATTTTTAAAAAAGAAAAAGTGAAACTGTGAATAGAAATACTCCATGCATAAAATATGAGAATAAAATTCAATTTATTGAGCTAGGAGATTCTATGATATTCAGTTGCACAAACAATAAACGGGCAACTTACGTGATACCTTACTGAGCTTTTGAATTTCGCATCAAGTAGCAAATTTTTAGATAGTTTATTTTCATCATCCGAAATCAATAAAAGAATAAATTTGTTGAATAAAATTTCAATAAGGCTTCTATCTGTATCATAGCAACATTTTATTTAACAATTATCGGGTGAATTTGTACCGCTTTTGCATGATGGCGCCTACAGCATGATTAAAAACATTTTTATTTAAATGGGAAATTGAAAATTTATGATACAAATAATGCAGTGTACATGGAATTCAGGTTTAGTTCGCCAACATAAATTGGTTTTTCCAATGAGTGATAGGGCTTACTGAATAAATTTATGCTGATTTGATTTGGTAGATAACACTGTACGTTCAATTTGTTCTAAAATCTGTCTTGACAAAGAAGTGGAAACATTGTAATCTTGTAAGCCATTTAATTTTTACTTTTTATTTCCAAACACTCCAGACAGTAAATTAGGAAATTTGACTTTTCCATTTTTGAAAAGAACCTTTACGCAAACTACTTTAGACAAATTTATTGAAAGTAATTTCTTATAATATTTTTTTTTTAAATCCACAACCCATATAATAGAAGAATAAATATTACAATTTTTAAACAATTATTTTTCACATAATCTTACAATTCTCGAGCGAATATTTTTCCTTTAAAGTATGCTATTTTTTTTAAACAAAACACCTATATTTTGACCAAAAACATAAACGTCTCTGCAATCACTCCATCTAGCTTAACACATTCTTTAGATTCGTGCTTCTTGAAATGGAATATTAAGGTTCTATTTTAGACACTATTAGAATATAGGAGACTCATTGTATTTCCACATTTTGCATCCATATCTGTAGGAGGCATGGAAATTTTACACTTTCCTATTTGGCGACAATTGAATGTTCCCCACCATTAATCAAACTCCACCAGGATGTCAGTACATATATATAGTGTTCGTTTTAAACCAAACTTCAGTTGTTAGATAATCCTGTGTCTGAAGTATTTTACAATTACCTCTGTTGAAGCGTTGATATTCATTAGAAGGTTATTGAGCAGATGTTGTGAGAAAATGATTCATCATCGAAGAACTTCGGAAATTATCAATCAGTTGACAGCTTAAATATTGATAAAGATATATATTTCATTGAAATATTCTGAATCTTTTAACATCTTCCCTTTTGAAGGGAATATTGAATATTAACACACACATTGTTTCTCATAACCAACATTTAAGGATTGTTAGAACATTTCAAAAAATTAAATCATAGTATTAATTCTGTATTATTTGTAAGGTACGTGATATAATATTTGATTTGTAAATATTATAATATATGATGTAATATTTGAATTACTGTAAATATTAGAAAATACTTTTTGTCATTTGTTACAGATAAAGAGAAAACTAAGGGATGCGGTCGAGTTGGGGATTTTTTTTTTTTTTTTGGCCAAATTAAAAACATAAAAAAATAACACATTCTTAGAAATGGGTGAATAATCATAACTGGCGAGTAATGTATGAAAATTGTCACTCTGAGGGTCAACAGCCATCTTAGGGGAAACAGCAGCATCTTTTTGACACCTTTAAAACTAACGGTACAAGGGAACACAAATTATTTAAGTGCTTAGTCTTATTTGAAATAATTTAAAATTGTTAAAATTAAATGAAATTCAAAATGCATTTGATGATAGTGAAAATGTGAAATATTATACGTCCGTGCGCGAAGAGTTGTGATGTGAAAACTTTAAGTTACATTTAAATAAATATAGGCTGAAAATTAATAATTAAAACAATACAGGAAAATAATAAACACATTTGATAATAATAATGTGACAAAATATTAGAATTATTAAACTGAATTCCAAATAAACTTATGTTATAAAAAGGGAATTTTTTCAATAAAATGAATTAATAATTGATAAACAATAATAAAATACCAAACTTAAATTTTAAAAAAAAATTTAAAATTTACATGATATGCAATACAAAATTAAAGTCCTCGTGGTTTCCCTCTATAATTATTGCAATAAAATTAAATATAAATAATAGAAAATAAAACCAAACCGGCACTTTTCTATCTCAAACTTTGTGTGGGTACAAATAAAGTTAAAATTATAAAATACACTCTAAAACTTTGAAAAAATTTTTTGCCTCTAAATTTCTTAAATGTTTCATTAGGATCGAGTTAGAATATAATTTTAACAACTTTTTTAAATTAAGTTCACAAATTCAACACTTAATCGATTAAAAAAATCATTTTGATTAATCAATTAAGTGTTGAATTGTTTTAATAGAGATAAGTCACTAATATGTTTAACCGCTTAAATGAAAGTATACGCACAGAATTACCCTTCATATTATACTTTGAAAAAGTAAATGTTATTTTTATTTCTGCTTTATTCTTTTCGTAAGGTATGGGGAATTGTAAACCAATAATAAGTAAGACTAATTATTGGTTTTATTATTGGTCCAAGAGGAGTTTAACAATGTAATTTTCTGAAACATTCGGTGGATAAATGGTACAGAGAATATACATTTCCCTCTAGAGTAATTTTCATTCATATATGTTTATATATATATATATTGTAAACGCATCAATTTCTGTGCTTACAACATATTGCGTCTTGTGAAATATTTTTTTAATTAAATATAAAATGAAGAATTATTTTTAAAAAATGTATTTTCTTTTCATTGAAATAAATTTGTTTTTATTTTAATATATCAAAGTTATAAACTATGGCAAAGTTTTAATTTAAAATTCGATCAATATGATCTAATAAATACTTTATGCCTTCATAATAACTATAACTAATGAATAATGTAAAGTTTATAAATAAGTATATTTTAAACACTAGTTTCAAAGCTTAAAATCATAGCGATTATTTAAAACATAGTAAAAAAATAAAATCATGATTATATAGCGGTAATTTTATGATGATAGAAAATATATTACTTATCTTGCAATTATAGTTTAAAATATTTTTCTTATGCTGAAAACAAAATTTATGCTCCTCTAACTTAAACAAAATATATTTAATAAATCGATATACTTAATGCAATATAAGGTTAAACAAAACAAATTTTAAAATTAGCCTTTAAATATATAATTAATAGGCTTATTCCTTTTAGAAATAAATACATAAGGAAAAATACAGCTGTTCTGATTCAAAATTCTTCATTTAATATTTATTTGTTTTCTTTTCATAAATATATAAAGAAAATAAAGCAATTTGCATAGCTGATTTAAGACGATAAAAGTGAATCGTAATGATGAATAATATCCATTATGTTCTAAAAAGAAATTATTTTGCAACATTGAATGAAATGCGAATATATCAGAACATTAATCACCAGAGAACAGTATACAATGAAACTTCTTATATAACAGTTAAAAAGCGGCTCTACTTTCGCTTACAGGTGGCGCGACAGTTGTGACAACAGTGTCATTGAGTTGATCGAATTACGAATTTTATTATTTTATTTATATGAACCTTTTGAATAAGAATTTTATGATAAAGCATTTAAATATTTAAAAACAAGCATTTCTTTTGAGCATGTAATCTCAAATTTTAATATTTTTTAACACACACACACACAAGAACAGGGAATAAAATTTTCATTAGAAAGAGACTAGAACAGATTTAGGTAATCTCCACTGTTAAGTATGGTATATAGGCTTTCTAGTTTAATTTAATTATTTATTCTGTAATTTTATTTCATCCATAAATTTAGCAATCAGTTTATTTTTATATATTGTGATAAGGAAAAGTATATTATAAAGTAGATTATTGTGATAAAAAAAATTAATGATTTTATTAAGTTAGATTTCATTTAATGGTATATTTTTTAATATAAAATGCTATTTATCCCTACGATGTACATATCTTTCGATTGTTTTAAATTATCTATCATCAGTTTTATAATGTCCCTGTTCACATCTGAAAAAAATATTATATGAAGTTACCTTGAGTCAGAGCAGCTATATTCTTCCATGTTTATATATCATCAAAATGATAAAGTTATTAATTACTTATTTAAATGTTAAAAATTTGTTTTGTTAAACTATTATATTACTTTAATAAATGTGTTTATTTACTAAATAGATTAAACAATGGAAACAAGAATTGTTTTCATCAAAAATATATTTTAAAATAATAATTGAAAAGATTAAATAATTTCCAGAAATTAAAAAAAAAAAAATCACAGCTATATATATTAACTGTATTTTTTTACTTATTTTATCTTTATTTTTTTTACTATCTATCTATGAAAATCGCAAAATGGCATGTTTTTTTTCTAAAATATACAAATTGATATAATATATGATGCATAATTCATTAGCTACATATTTTATGAAAATGTGAAGTATTGCGTAGATTATATTGACACAATTTTAAATCAAAATTTTTTAAACATTAAATTAATTAATTTACAAATATATAATTCTATAAGTCTTATATTTAAAAGAAAAAATTTATTTCAATAGAAGGGTTTTTTAAATAAATTTATCATTTATATTTAATTTGAAAATATTATTTTACAAGATATAATGAATTATAAACACAAGTAAGTAAACTTTCTGATGGATGTTTTAAATTGAAGGTTCCAACGACTTAACTCTCGTTTTAAAAAAACCGCTGAACAACGAAAAAAACAATACAAATCCTGATTTTTGCTTGAAACGATGTATAACGTCTACACATGTGTATCCGAAGCACTTATGTATTGGGATAAAAACAGGCGATCTTAATAAATAATTTGAACTTGTTGGGGTATTAATTCAAAACATCAAAATATTTGGTTCATCTTTCCACTCATATTACTTAAAGTAAGATATTTACATAAAATGTTCATTTTTTTTTTCCAATCCTGATATGTTTAAGTCCTCTAAGAGAAGACATACTAGATTTATGCTTCTAACCAACGAAATTCAATTTATACAATTCCATTAAAAGGGCGTATTAAGTATATTTTTTTCAATAGAAACATTCAAGTAAAAATATTTGAATTTTCTCCATGAATTTTATTGTAATCAAAGGAAAATTTTAATTAAGCATTTCTATTAAAAAAAAGATTGGCAATAATATTATGTCACCAAACTCTTATGAATCAATATTATTTTTTTATTTTATATTCCTTTTACAAATATTTTTAAAAGAAAATATAAACTATGCTTTTCGCTTATTTTCAAACAATCTGGAGAGAAATTACACAATTTTTACTCATAAAAATTACATAAGTTTTGACAAAATTAAAAAGTTTATATTTTAATTTAATTTTGTTTCGTAATTGTACCATAGCACGAAATTTATGCTCGCGCGCACACACACATACACACACACATTTAGGGTATTTAAATTCACTCTTAAGAAGTGCTATTATAATTCAACACATTATTTATGAAGTAAATGAAATACAATAAATATTCAATATTCAAGATCAGAATCAATACAATTATATATAATCTACAGAAATAAAATCTGTACACGGTGTGTTCACTGAAATTTTATTGAATTAGAAATAGCGAGCTATATGAAATGGAAGAATATTAGGATGTTATTTTTGGTTAAGTTAAATCAAAGCTATATTTTTCACCTGAAAATTTTGTGATTATAGCGTTCATAATTAATTTAACAGTGAAACAGCGCTCTACAGAAATGTTTTGGGATTGATCTCAGTCATTGTTGAACGATTGGAAGTAGTTGTTGTGTTTCTGCATTCACGTCTATTTTAGAAGGTGATTGAGATTTTATTTATTTCCACCATTGCTGCAAATAAATATGGCACCTGTCTATGGAAAAGTTCCCCGAGAAAGCAATTTCTTCAAGAATATTAAAGTGTCTTAAAACAGCTTCAAACCTTTATTCTATTCCTTACGTGATGTCAGAATGGAAAGTCTTGAATCTTTATCTTTTTACATTCCAAATTGGAGACCCAATAACTATTTCTTTTCTCTGAACTTCAAGTGATACTTGGAGAGGTATTGTGATTAGTCTTACAATTGAAGGCTGTTGTAAGTCATTTGAGCATGAAATGCGTAATACATAAGTTGCCACCATGCCAGGTGTACATACAGAATATTGAAATGTTGCCCCCATTTTCTGTTCTACAACATTTTAACAAGAATTTAACATTATACTTTCCATTCTGAAGCATTACGAGATTTTTATTAATACTTAAAGGAAATACTTCGTAGTGAACAACTAGCCGTATGGCTGGAAGCCGTTGTGTGGTCACTGTAAGTATCCAGTCGTATTTGATTTTTAGAAAAACCTTTCATCGATTGTGGATCATGTTAACCTGTTTCAAGGGAGAAAAATTTAGGAAGTACTTTTAACACCGCTTAGTGAAGTCTTAACTGCTGGAAGCTGTTACAACGCTTTTTTAAGCTTCCTTTGTTTAATTACTCTCCATAAGGACTTTTCATACATAGTTGTCCAAATTTACATGCCTCATGGGAGAAAAACTGAAAAAGTCTCCAGAACCCATCCTGATATGTATACATGCAAGAAGCAGAATCCCGTGTGCAGTAATAGCTAGGTTTCAACCCGAAACTTTCCACTCCAGAGAGGGTGATCCTAACATTAGAATAAAATTATTTTACCTGAAACAGTGTTCTATTCAAGCAAGGCTGTGCAACAAATGCTAAGAAGTTTCTCAATGGGCAGGAATTACATTTCCAACAAGGAAAGGCAAATATGGTCCTGCTCTCAGATGCCCTAATGGATTTGAATCTCTACTCCGGCTAATGAATTTGGTGGTTATGTGGGAAAACAATGGGTTTAATTCTCTTTTGCATTCCTAATCAATTTTTAATAAATATTTTTAAAACCTTTGGCTATCATCTTGTGTATATATATATATATATATATATATATATATATATATATATATATAT
>JAPDSC010138156.1:89841-100639 GCA_026290005.1 Latrodectus geometricus
TATATATATATATATATATATATATATATATATATATATATATATATATATATATATATATCATATTTTATAATGAAGGGAATGCAAATATAAATTATGATACCTATAAGTAATATAATTTTCTGTCACTCAGGCAGTGGTTATTAATGGGTTAACGAAAGGAAGCCGTCGTTACAAAATAACGAAGGTCGTCTGATGATATAAATACATCCAGCACAAAATGAATGGCTTCTACCTTGAATGGAAAGTGTGCGAGGAAAGTGCATGCAAATCAATTTCAACTCTTTTTCCTTCATAGGGATTTCAAATTCTTCTGCATATTTAATGATTCTTGATGGATGTTGCAAGGGAGAAAATTTTTGTGGGCAGTATGGTATTTTGATGCAGCTTCATTTTTCACTTGTGACTTTAAAATAATACTCAGAAAATTATTTGAGAGTCGGAATTAATGAATAGGAGCTTCTCCATTATATTATGACGTGGCGTGCTTGTAGCTGTTGTCATCAACTCTTACATTGCGAAAGTAAATAGCATAACTAATTTATGAAATATTTATTATTCATGGAAAATATGCATGTTGGCTTATGTTTTACTGACATATGGATATGCTTATGATTAATAACATAATAAGAATTGAGAACTGCAGGACTACTTTATTAGTAACGCAACGGTGGAAAAAAAGAGTTACATGACTGTGACGTACTTTCAATTTGTTATTCGTCAACAAAGAATTTATGAGGTCATGTGTCATGTGATCCTTTTATTTGCACAATTATTAAAAAAACATTTTCACTACAATATATCGAGTAATCAAAGTTTGTAGTTTTATTTATTTATTTTTTGTACTCTACAAAATGCCCCCTTTTTTTTCTTTTTTCCCCCTTTCTCTCTCTCTCTCCTTCCCTCTCTTTTCTTTTTTTTTTTTTTTTTTTTTTTTTTCTCCTACAAAGAGACAAGTTTGAGTGATACAATAGAGCATTACATGTTTATTCTGTAGCTTGGAGTTATTAATGAAAGTCTCAAATCTATATGTACCTATTCAATCTTCCTGGCTATTTTAACGATAAGAAAAAAAGAATGATAGTCAAAAAGAAATTCGAATAATCACTGTTTCATTTAGAGGATTTTTTATTATTAACGAATAATTAATAAAATGAATTCACTGATTAAATATTTAGTTTCTTGATTTGTTCCTGCAAAATTAATTTTGTTTAACCCCTTGCACTCTTGCAAAATTACCATGGCTCACCCCAAGGTAAAAATAAAGTAAAACACTTACACTAATCAAATGTAAATTATCTTGTGCAAACATTTCATTTCAAATGTCTGTTTCTTACAGAAACAATTTTTTACTGTGTCACACTCAAAGCTGGATTGGAAAATAACTTATTCTGTTAAATGAATTTTCCTTAGGAATATTAAACTTGTTCAGAAAATGATTAAATGCAATGGTAACAATTGTCATTATTCTTGGTGTTAGAACTGAATTAACTTTTTTCTAATTTCGGAAATTTTCCAACCACTTCCTGTTTCTTCATTATTTATTAATTTATCTCGAAGAACTAAATTAAGAATCAAGATTATTTATTAATTTAGCTCGTTTTACAAATAAATTAAACGTCATATCTAAAAGTTTGATTCTCGTTTACTTCATCAATCTAGTGTTATATGCAATCTATCTTTATTTACGAAAGTCACAGAAAGTTGAGGTTTTAATTGTAATTCTCTGTCATCTTATTTACATAAGCGTACACACAAGGATATATATATAAACTTCAAAACTATTTAAGTAATACAATAATTCAACGTAGTTTTAACTATACATTAAATTAGTAAATATAAATAGATAAACTAATAACAGTAAATCACTTTTAACTATATGAATAAAACAGATACAATGATAATAGCCATTCAGCAAAATTAATCTTTCAATGAAATCAGTTAATGATAAAAAAATTTAATTTACACGCTATACGGTCACAATTTATTAAGTTTCTCTTTGGTTTCTCTAAATATTACTAAGTTTCTCTTAGGCTTCATTGTTAAAGGGGTGGTTGTCATAATGCCAAAATTTTTTACCGAACTGAATAACAGAAACAAATTATCTATTTTCCGGCTAAAATATACAAACTTTTGGGAAATAATAAACAAAAAAATAATAGAAATAGTTGGAGAGTTAATTATTAAGTTAAATAGATAAAAAAAATAAATGGCTATTTACCAGGGATTAAGTAATAAAAGCAAATTGTCCTCTGTTTTTTATTCTCACCTGACCAGCTTTATAAAGGAATACAGTAAAAGTAATGTGTTTTTCAACAACACAAAAATTTTGTGTTTTTTTATTATTTTTAATTCATATAGTGACTACTGATTCCACGGGTAGGAAATTTAAAATGAGACATGCAATTTAAAGTGAATTCTAAGCCACTATTAACATTCATATCTCATATGGGATTCACATTCATTCATTTTTGAATTGAAAAGCAGAACGTTGACCGTTCATCCATTACTCAGCCTGAATATTGCTGTCTGCTCACTAAATCTCAACTCCTTTCTACTAATATGCAGAATGCTTATAAATGATTAATCGGGTTTTAAACTCTAATAGATTCAAATATATAACGTTCACACTTTAATACTAAAAGCCAATGAATAATGGATAAAAAAATTTTTTCGCTAATGTCACTGTAGCTCCATTCTTATTCATCAGGCATTAAAGGTATAGTAATTTTAAATGATAACTTACCATTAGAAAGCATTCTATATATTGCATATTTCATGCGGCTTTTAAGATCTCCTGATCTTCCAGTTTCTAATCTTCTTACTTAGGGACTATATTAAGGACAAAGTACCACCTTTGATCGCATACCATTTTTCCGACAACACTGACTGTACTCAAGCATTTAACATAAACATTGAAATAGACATGCTCGAATGAGGGACATCTATCGGTCGAATTTGATTACAGCAATTGTTCTCTCTTTATATTTGCTTAGTTACACTGCTCAGTGCATCTTTATATTTTTAATCGATTTTATTTATTAATATATCTACATCTTCTTATAAACACTTACATTGATCATTATGTCCTCATCTCCTTTCCTTGCAATAAAAGTTATCTCCGCAAATGAGAAGACATCAATTTTTAAATTACTCTGATTGTTCCAGAATTAACATAAGCTGAATAAAGCAATGTATTCTCAGCATTGGTGTCTTTCATGCAAAATAGTTACTTAATGATGAAACATAGGCATGGAACTAGATATTAATTAAATATCTGAATTTTATTTACTAAATATTAAAAAAGAAAAATCCTTGGCATAGAAATGACTCGAAAAATTTTATTTTTATCAATTTTATGTTGGAAATAGAGAAACACTATGACATCGCAAGATAGAATTACTTACACAAATTAAATGCTAAGAAAATTTACTTTTTCTAGCTATTATTAGATATAAAAGAAATTGACTATAAAGTTATAAATCCTTAAGAAATATATAAGTTAATTTAATTTTATTTAATAAATTGTATAATTTATAATATAATAAATATATAATTGAATAATATTATAATTTAAAATAATAATATTAATTTATTTAAATATATATAACATGAATCATGGAAAATTACTAGTTAGTAGCGTGCATAAAATAAGTAATATTTTAAAAAACTTATTTTTGGGGTTATATCGACTAATACTTCATATGTTTTCTAGTACACTCACTCTGACACAATGACAGATTATCTTTAATGTTATTTTTTTTCAAATAAATTATCCTCTATTAAGAGCATTCTTTGACACCTTGTAAATTCTTTAATGATTTATACATTATTTACCCGTTTAAATACTGCCCTATTTTTTAAAGCATATTTAGGGTACAAGGAATATTTAGGATAAAAGGAATATTTTTTTTAATTTATTACTCATCCTCAAGAAATTTGAGATTCTTAATTATTCATAGAAAATCATAATTTGACTAACTCATTATTTTAAACAAAAATAAGCAATTCTTTTGTCGTATAAGTGAAAAAATTCATTTTTGTTTTATTTACACAAGCAAAGTTTACAAGTCAAAAAGTAGCATTATTAATGGTGATGATCCAGTCATTTGAACCATGGAATTACTGATTAGTTTATAAAATCATATATTTTCGTTATCGCATATTTATTACCATAGTTTTGTTAGGTAACTACAAAAGTGAATGAAAACTAATGAGAAGTATAATAATAGGCATTCGAAATAACGTCAGTTGTAGTAATCAAGGAATTATTTACGAGACCTTAACATAATTTCAAAATGTCGTGAGGGAAATAATTATTCCACCGAGATCAGTCAGTTACTTAAATAACTAAAATAACAGCTCAAAAGATTTCAAATGGCTGACTTTTAAAGGCTTTGCGTAGATTTATTTTCTTTTTTAAAAAAATAAGAGAGCGAAGAAATATGACCTACTATTACCGCTTTGTAATATAGGCACTTAAGGCCATAAATTTATACTAAAGAAAGGGCATCCTAAAATAAAATTATGTATATGAAACTTAAATTTTATTGCTTATTCTTTCTGATACAATTTGTACTTGACTTCTATTTGAAAACTTAACGACTTTATATTAGACTTTAATAATTAATGATTGTTCATAAATTAATAAGTTATGAATTTTTCTTAATGAAGTTAAATTGACTTCTGTTGTGAAGATGAAGGCTGTCTTTGACCGATGACTCTAAATGCAGTTTACCATCTCGTGATTCTGAAGCAAGTTAAGTGACATTAAAATGTTCTCGTATATCATTTTTAACGTGCCTTAGCTTTTTCAAACATGCTAGTATTCAGCTAGGCAAGGTATAAGTACTTTTATCTTTCCCTCCCAAAATGAAACTGCAGTATAATTGCCAGATACAAATACTTATCTACCACAGCTATGAATTTATTAGCCTTAGTTGCATTTACTATATTAGCTTCAGACTACCATTTCCACTGACAGAAATTATTAAATATTGTCAACCGCTTCATTATTTTGAATCCAAATTAATAACTGAGCCTGCACCTTTCTCGTTATACTTCAATCGAAATGTCCGTGGTGTAGAGAATTTTAAAAGGAATTGTTTTCCTCAGTAGAAGCTTCTTTTTATGCTTAAAGACCTGCCATTTTCTTTACAGAAAAGCCATGTAATTTTCACAATGTGTTTTACTAAATGGCGTCACTTGATTACAGACATACTTCTGATAAGGACTGATTTCTCAATTCTGAATTCGCTAGCTGTGACATCTATTGCATAATCTCAAAAATTAGTGAAGAGAGCTCACTGCATATCCCTACGTTATTTCTATTTTATTCTTATGGTGATGTGGTTTGTTTTATCTCAAAGCAAATTTTATTACAGACAAGGACTAATTAGACTGGGACTTACAGTTTGAAGTATATCCCAAGCTACTACACACATCCAAGCCTACACATACCACACATAAAGTAAGATTTGAACCTACGAATTACTGAATCGAAGAACAGAGTGCTAATAATTAAGCTGCAATTCATTTATTTGGGTAGAGCAATGTGGCATCACTTATTTGTATTTTTGTCAGTTGGGAAGTGTCCTTTGATTTACACAGGTTTTCCATCGTGAGTTCAGATACATCTAGTGGTTAGAAATATATTTTAAATCATTTTTTTTAGTCTTGATGGACCAAAAATTACCATGAAGCAACAAATAAAATTATACTACTTGGCGTGCGGCCTAATGTTGCAGCATTGATTGCACGAGCCACAGATTTCCCTTAGCCAATTATTTTATTCGGAACAAAATCATTACCCTATTGTATTCTCCATCAAATGCAGATCTGAATGATAGAAAAGAGCTTATTAGAATTCAATCCATATTCGTGACCAGCAATTCGAGCCACGCTACTGTGTGGCAGCAAGGTTTTAGCAATGCTTGCTTTGCCTCATAAGCAGTCAGGGGAGGGTCTGACCCCAGGAAAATAATAACTTTTGTTACCAAAGTGGGTTGGATCTTTTCTTTTGTGAATTCTTTTTCACTTTAATATTTTTTTTCAACTCAATCGATATTTCCGTAATGGCAGGCTCCGAAATCGATGACACTTTCCAAGCATCGATAATTCCAGTCAGAGCTCATATCGTAATTGCTTAGTGACTGAAAAACAAAATACGTTTTTTGGGAGAAAGAATAGAAAAAAGATAAAAAGTTTTAAAACACTTTTTCTTTTTTCTAGGAAAAAGTAAAACTTATTTTGTTTCCAATAAGTATGGCAACAGTAAGAGATTAACTACTTGTTATAGAATGGTCATTAAAAATGTATAAAGTTTCCAACAAATTAATGATGTTCTCGCTCAAATAATGAATGAAATAAAAAGACTTATAAAAAATTTAAACATAGTTCGAATGACTAGCGGCACGCTATTGATTCATAAGTTCGTTTCAAGCAAATTAATATTTCATAATCCTGATAATTAATGTAACGTTAAGTATTTTTTATTAAATAATTATAAATTTTAACGGGAAATTAATTTAATAATAATTATTTTCAAAGTTATTGTATTACTTAATATAATTAAATAAAAATACAGAAAATGAGCTGATATCCCACAAGTTTGAAAAAGTTAACTATTATATATATTTTCATATCTGCAGTATATATGTGATAATTAATAAAAACATGCTAATTTATGCATATGTAAATTTTCTATCATTGATTCATTTGATAAACTATACGTTGAACAAAATATCACAAAATAAACTGAAAAGTGATTATTTAAAACAGTATGAGCTAGATTTAATCATTATGCACAATTAGTTTTTTATTGTTGTTAGTTTAATATTGACAAGAGGAAAGGGAAATTGCACATCTTTAATCAATTCTGAAAAATGATGATTTCTTTTTCAATAAAAAGTTAAGAGGTAACATTGATAAAAAAAAATAGTATATCATTGCCAAATGCACATAACAAATGCTTAATTTTTTTTATCTGTAAATGATTACACGCTTTTCGGAGTGTAAAATTAGCAAATTCAATCATGACCGCCGTTTAGAAAAAATGGAAAGATATACATTTGTTAGGGCTCTCTTAAAGGTTACATTTTCTATGAGCTTAACAAAATTGCTTTTTAAAGTGATTTATGTCTTATATTAACAAAACTATAAGGTAACGGAAAAATAGTCGATACAAATGATATAATTGGTATTTTATTTTAATAATGTAATAAATGTCATATCATAATTTACATCTCTTTTAAAAAATTTTAAATGAAATATAAATCTATTTATTAATAATATTTAATATCTATCTGAGTTGCATTATGTTGATGATTACCCTAACAGAAATTTAAAGGTAATTCTTAGCGCCAAATGTGCTAAAGATTAATGACGTTTTCCCGATTGCTATGTAGGAAAATCCATCAAAAGCATTTAAATGCCAGTTTGCATTTGATGTAGTCGAGAAAACTTAATTCCAATATATTATTAGTGCCGCCCAACCTGTTTAGTTGTTAGCGTAACTGACTACGGATGGGGAGGCCCTGGGTTCGAATCCCGGCTCGGGTATGGATGTACTTTCTCTCTCTCTCTGTTTCTTGTCCTTTCTTCAAGTGATGAATGAATGTGGCTCGCCCTGTAAACGGGTTTGTGGTAGTGTGGCGTAGGTGATGCTACTCGTACCTCCGTGACTTGGTTCACAGGTGCCCACCGGGTAACGATAAAGTGAGTAGCAGTTTCCGGCTTTGTTGAGGCAAATGGGCCAATGTACTTACTTGCTCAAGGGTGCCCACTATTAGAAATAAAAAAATCATACATGATTAGTAGGTTATATTTAAGTGAGTATTAGAAACAATATGATTTTATAAGGTTTCAATTATGACTGAAATGTATTTTCTAACACAGACGCAGGTTACTAACCTGTAAAAGCTGTTATTTTATCTTACTAAAATGATTGTGCCAGTTTTATGAAATAACCATTTTCATTCATTTGTTTAGTTCAATCATCAGTTTTTAAACAAATTTAGCTTTTTATATTTGGCTTCAAAAAGTACAGTAATCAAAAGTACATTGATCATTTTCTGAAAATGTCTGTTTATTTTCCACTTAAAAGCATGTTATTAAAAATAGCTTTACACAAATAGTTTTAAATATTGAGAAACTTTTCTACTTTTTAACTGTTTTCGAAAATAAAGTTTTCTTTTGGCTATTTCATAACTTTAATTTCTTTGGAAAATGTTGATTGTTCAATATAAATTCTTACTAAAAGATTTCATTGTATGTATGGTGTTCGTAAAAAACTCAAAGAAATAAAAACATTCAGTTTTTTTAATAAATATGCAATTCCATTTTAATAAAATTCTCTTCGGAGTACTTGTGCATTTTAATTGTAATCCAATTTCAAAATACACTCTTTATATAATGTACAAAAAATATTTTTTTTGTGTATTATATAAGCAAGCTTCTTATAACCAACATTAAGCAAAACGTTTCTGAATTTATTAAGTCTTATTTCTTCCAATCAATCTGGAACGTGCTGCCTTAAATGTAGCTCTTTTAAAATGATACATTGCGCATTGTTATTGCTCAAAACATTGTGAAAAAGAACTCCGTCTTTCTATTTTGAAGTTGCGTGGTTGCCAAATACTGCAACTTCATTGGAAGCATTTCAATTACGGCTACTGTACATATTTCATTCTTACGGGACACTGGCCAAATTTTTATTCACTTTTGTGTGTAATTCAAGATCGTGCCCAAATTGATGAAGATTTTCTTAATACAGGGAAATACATGAAAAATCGGAATCACCTGGAACTTAAATTAGGATCAATGAACAGGTAATATATAGTAGAACGCCAATTTTAGAGATTACTATTTAAGTAAGTATTCAGCTTAATGAGTTTTTTTTACAGTACCGATGCAAATTCAACCTACCATCAATGCTATCGTAGAATATATTTTCTTATTAAGTATCTATATTAAGTATTGTGAAATTGTAATCTCTCATATCAGGCAGTCGTTTCTATTTGTATTCATCGATTCCCTCTTATTATAACTTGTTTGGCTCGAATGATTTCTTTGAGAAGTAATTGTAAATCGCTGTAAGAAAAAAATAATTCAAAACGGCGATGTTTTGTTCCTACTATCAGCAGAGATAAGACCACCATAAACGTATTGCAATAACTTAACTTTATTTAAGAGTTTTCTTAACTACATTGATAATTTATATAAGGAGTCATCTACCACAAAAAGTATTTAAAATATTAGAAGCTCTTGGTATTTTTTAAAATTTAGATTCTGAAAACAATGATGTTCGTCTAAATTTCCAGTAAATGAATACTTTTACTTTAGAAAGAAATATTTTTCGCGCTGACTACATGCAGTGAGAAGCACCTCTGATTCCAGAAAATGGCAGCAAACAGAAATATTAAATGTAAATGATGGCAAAGATATAAATGAGGTCTGCATCGTGGACTCGAAATGAGTTTTCGCTTCCCCCCTAAATGTCTGTACCCTAATGATAAGTTTGAGATCTTGGATTTCTCTGGAGTAGAGTGAGAGTTCTGGACAAAAAAATATATATATATACTTTATATAAATGAATGTTAGTTTCGGTTTTGATAAATGATTATTTCATCTTGTTTATCTTTCCAATTTTACTTTAGTTGATTAATGACAGCTTAATACTTTCGCTGACATTTACTTGGCATTCAACCTACTAAATAAATTGGAACCTAATGCAGACCTTAAGTGTAATATATTGATTAACCCTTTAGGCACCAAACTGCTTAAAGTTATAAAGTGTTAACATTATAGAGCTCAATGGCTGGTACCTTAGTAATTAAATAGTAATCTTACATATAGTTAAAATTTCAGAATATTGTGAATATTTGTATGTTTTTGAAAAAATCGTTACTATCTTATACACATGAGCTATTGTTTCAGTTTGTATTTCTATTCCAATTTAAAAGTTTAAAAATTCTCAAAAACAATTATTTTAGGATTTTTTGTTATATAATTTATTCATAAGAAATTGGTTTATTTTCTTGGGAGAGGGAAAAAGAATCTTAATTTTTTTTATAAAAAATGATCATATAATCATCAATTTCAAAGAAAAATAATCTATTATTTTCGTTTAGGAAGTTTCTTTTATTAAACAGAATCTTAATAATTATTAATTTAATAATATCCTCCAAGAGCCCTGATAAGATCAAGTTTTATTTCATATGGAAAATTTTTAAATTTCTCTATACATGAAAAAAACTAAATCATTATTCAATTAAAAAAGTAATTCGTACTTATCTGCACTTAAAAATTGAATGGTGATGCTTTTCTAATTTAATTTCCTAAGCTTACAATCCATAATAATTTTAGTGTAAATACGTCTACTTGCATCTAACGTTCTAAATAGGAAGAAATTTTAGACAATGTTTAACAAGGGAATACTGAACTAATTATTAAATGAAGATGTCCCTCCCTGTACCTTTAGCTAAAAATGATTTTATTCTGTTCCATCCATTATTCAATTAACTCGAGGCGGATGATAGATTGGGGAATGAACACAAAGACTCAATTAGGATGAAATCTGTTTATTGTTCCTTAATTCAGTTACTGTCATACAAAGCTATAAATCTTGCTTCATTAATCTATATGAAGAAGTCATTACTTCGACGTATTCTTCTTTTCCGGGAATCACGTTGCAATAAAATAATCTACGCCTTTATCTAAAGAAATGTCAGCGTATGAAATATTACAGTAATAAAAAAAATTCCAAAAGAGGTTATAGGTAAAAAATTATGCAGCAGAA
>JAPDSC010138156.1:101039-116628 GCA_026290005.1 Latrodectus geometricus
GGAAACAATTCTTAAAATTTAAGTAAATTTCAAATCATTCCGAATCAGAATTTTTAATTGAAAAGCAGAATTTTCACATTCAAATCTAAGCCTTTGTATTATTGAGTTATTTCTGAAGAAATATTTTAGACTAAAGAACTTTTCCGTGTTTATTTTAAAACACAATTTATAAAATCAAAAATTGATATTCATCAAAAACCTGAAATTTTTGTTATCAATAAAATATTTAGTTGTCAAATTGGTTTGAAAGGAGGGAAGATCATGCTGAAGCAAAATAATCAATATAAGACTTATAAATTGATGATGCTTAAGTAATAATCATTCATTAATAGTACATTGAAAATTTTTTTGAAATCATTTAAAGATCTTCTTTAAAACTTTCATAAATAGTGATGATGTTGTAGACCTCCTAGAGATTTATAAACAAAAGTAAATTTATAATTCAATACATACATACTTTTTAAAAACATTACTGCTAATTAAGCAGATTAAAATTATTTCATAACAGTTTGAAAAAGCAAATTTTAAGTAATGAGAGTTATAAAAATTTTAGATATGAATAAATACATTTGATATTTTTATTTTTATAAACTTAATTAAATCTGTATGAAACAATTAGTTTAGGTAAATTGTCTCATAAAAGCAAATAACCCAAGCAAATTAAGAAAGAAATTGAAACAATAGCCACCAGCAGTGGGGAAGATTCGTATCGATCGAAATACTAAATATTGTTAATTTTGAATTAAAATCTTCCCATTTTCATTAGAAAATGTTTTAGAAGTAGTTAAATATTTTGCTGGCAACTCTTTTATTAATTTAATGAACCAAGAGATGAGAAATAAAGGAAAAAACTTCGCAAAGAATGAAACTGGAGCAATAGCCCTCAATGATCAAGAACATTCTGTATTAATGGAAATTTTAAACGTTGGCAATTTTTAATCAATATTTTGCCATTTTTTCTGTAGAATGTTTTAGATCGAAAGTATCTTATTTGATATTTTTGTGATAATTCTGTTGGACAGTCTAGCTCTAAAAGTTGCAAATATAAAATCGATAACATCAAAAAGAAAAATTGGAATATACCAAAAATGAATTATTCAGTTTCGTATCGATCAAAAATATTCTAAATATTGGTTATATTCAGCGAAAAGCGTACTTTTATACTAAAGAATATTTTATATTAGAATTCGTTTGATGTTTTTGTGACAAATTTATTGGATAGCGTACTTCAAAAAAATTAGGGGGAAAAAACCCGAAAACATCGAAAGAAGAAACTAGGGAAACGGCTTGAGGCAATCAAGAACATTCTGAATCGGTTGAAATTCTAAATGTTTTTAAGTTTAAATCGATATTCTTTCTCATTAAATCGCTTTTGATACTCCATTTTTACTAAATATTTTAGATGTTTTTGTTTGATAATTGTTTTGAAATTATCAAATTCTTAAGAATGGTACGTTTTTATATATAAAAAGAAATCATTCATGATACATTAACGCTGTCATACGCTTTCGGAAGATTTTAATATTATCGGTTCTGAATATTTTGCGAAACACATAGAATTGAAAATGTATCAAATAACTCGGATGAAACAAAATTTACATTTTTAGAATTTTTTAAAAGTAAATGACTTT
Source organism: Latrodectus geometricus (assembly GCA_026290005.1). Classification (NCBI taxonomy): domain Eukaryota; kingdom Metazoa; phylum Arthropoda; class Arachnida; order Araneae; family Theridiidae; genus Latrodectus; species Latrodectus geometricus. The sequence continues at coordinate 102,671 of JAPDSC010138156.1, forward strand.
TACGCATACAGTTCCATTAACAACCAATTTATAGAATTTTTATTTTCGAAATTATTGCTCTGGAAAATTATTCTACATCTATCGATCAAAAAAATCTAGTCGAAGATTAACATTTTGAATTACATGTGGCTTTTCTCGTAATTATTTTCTTATTTAAATTATGCAAAATATATTTTTTTACTAATTTCTGTGAACTATAAATATGAATTTTTGCATATTTAATGGAATATCTCTCCAGTTTTCTTTGTGTATATGTGTCATTTTCACTCTCAATCCAACGTCTACTTAGTTCATCTTTTTATTTCCTATTGAAACTGTTATAAATTATTAGATTCTTTAATTATATTCGTACTTTTAAGTCATTCTACTGTAATCAAAGGCATTTCTTAATATTTTTATTTAACAATTACATAACTGTAAAGCATGAATAAATATGATTTCACTACTCATGCTTATTTATAAACAAAAACATTTTAAAATTGGGGTTCAATTAGGTTACTTTGGGTTTTCCATAGTAATACACACAAGTAATACCAAGAATCACTATTTGATATTTTGAAAATTTTTTAGTTTTCTCTCTTATAATAAACTACTTTAACTTTAGAGCTTTAAAATAAAAGCCACTTCAAGTAAAATCAATTCGATTGATTTATTCTGCTCCATCATCTTTAATTAGGTATTTTATTGTCAAGAGGCCCTCTGAAAGCAGCAAATCGAAGGAATTTTCTTCGGAAAATGGATCCATCATCGATTTCCTTTTCGCTATGATGCATACCTCTTTCGATGGTTTTCTTTTACAAATGTCTGAAATACCGATGCGATATTTCATGATATTCATAAATATTATTTAAAGAACGAAGAAAACAATAGAGTGAAAATGCTTATTGACTTCTATTCATAGTTAATTATGAAGCTCTCGCTTTTTAATGAGAACTTTATTCACCAATTCCTCGGAGGCAGCAGGCTGGTAACACGTATCTGTACTTGATATTGTGGATGCGTTATTAGGAAAATGGTGTGAGGCGTGGCATGAATTTTACTTTGTGTCCCATGAGAGACAAGTCGAATGATTCTCCTCTCTGTAACTACTCATGGAACGTCACTTGAAACGCAATTATTCAAACAAAATTTTTTGTTAAAGTGCATCATTATTGTTAGAAAAAAAGCTTTCGAGTGAGTAGCAGTCACTACTTATTGTAATAGAAACTGCACTAGAAAATACGCAGAACAAATATAGTAAATTAAAACCCTTTTTTGGTGTCCAGGTGTCTCATTTCCGACCAACCATTTCTGTTACAAAAATTTAACTATGGCACTGTAAAATAATGATACATATAAGTTAGGTTATTGCTATACATTTCCATTTGCCTATATCTGCTGAGGAATGAAAAATGTTTGAAGACTTTGTAATTTTGAATCACATTCAAGAGACGAGGTCGACATCAGAATTCTCAGCCTTCACTTCAAATCAGCACAACAGTTGGGGAAAGATATGGATCCTTTCAAAACGAGAGTCCTTAGGATTCAGACATCGAACTTGCTAACTTTCGAATACGTGGCGCATTTCTTAGCCTTTTTCAAAGTAAGGGCGTCTCATTGTAGAGTAGACGCCTTCTCTTTTGAAACTACGTAACGGTAATTGTTATGTGATATATATAAAGATACCGTAACAGTATCTTTATATCCATCATATAACAACTGTCTAATAAGTAACTCTTCAGTAAAAGAAGGTCTAAAATCTGTGAATTTCATTCTGAGATTAGTTCATGTTATTGTTGCAAATAATTGTTATCTAAGATAAATTATTTTTCTAGATTTTGATGCGTGACCTATCAGTTTTTCAGTATTTAGTTTCAAAGGCGAATTTCGTGACTGAATATGGAAATTAATGGGATAAAATTCGCTGATTTTTTTAAATATAAATTATCAGACAGTAAATTACATAACGGTTTCTATTGCCATTTTTTCTTAACTCACTTTTTACTGATTCACTATTCAGTCCTGTCAACTGCTTATAATGCACCCCATAAAATAATTTATGGTTGAATAAATATACATTTCCTTTTATATCATATCTTGAATATTCATTAATTTATTAATTAAATGAAATACAGATAGTTACTATGACGTCCACCCATATAGCTTGTGTTTTGGTTAAAAATAAGCTTTTGTGTGTTTGTTCTTTAATGATATAACTCACTCATACTCACAGATTTCATTAAAAAATACTTTTTTTATGAGAATAATTTTTTCGTTGTTTAAATTTTAACGACACTCATATTTTATATTAGTATCCAATAACACGATCACGTAAAAAATAAATAAAAAGAGACATTTATTCTGTCTTGAATTAGATTTACTAAAATAGTTTTCTATGAATAAAGTATTCTGGAAATTTTTTTCATTGTATAAATAAAAAATGCTTATAAGCTAAGAATGTCTTGTTTTACCTATTTTCACAAATTTATTGAAAATAAACTCAAATAGCTTCTTTACATTTAATAAGACTTATACTCACTCTAAAGAGTAGAATCCATCAAAATGCATTTTTGGAGACATTGTCTTATAAGAAAATAAATACACTGAGCCTGATTTAATCTATAATACTCAATTTTTTAATCGGAGATCAATCAGCTTACAACAGATCCTTTTGGTAAGAAACATTTTTGAGGGTCTATTTACTATTTCTTTTCAAAAATTTTCTTTTACTTTTTTAAATATTTAATAATTACATAAAAATGAAAAAAATTTGTTACTAATAGGTGTTTATATTGGCATACGCTATCTTAAACATTTTAATAAGACACTACTTAAGATACTGTTAAAAAATTTTAACATAAACTTATCCAAGTCCCTGTCAGAATTGGAAGCTGAGTGGTTGGCGCTCTTACCCTCAGTTCAACTATACGTGAGTTTGAATTACACTTTAGCTTGGATGTCTGTAGTTGTTTGGAAATGCACTTTCAATTGTACTGTAAGTCTCGGTCTAATTAGACGTCATATGCAAAAATTGACAGTTGAGTGCAAACGAATCGAGACGCTATAATAAGGATGTTATTCAAAAATTTAATGATAATACTGTTTAAAATATTGTCAAAATTTAATTAAAGTCATTTTTAAAGATATTATCCAAGACATGTTTAAAATAGTCATGTCATCAGACATGCTAAAAATGTAATTCTGTCATTATTAAGATACTGTCCAAAAATTTAATGATATCATTTTTACAGATGCAATTATTTGAGCAAGTAAGTACATTAATCCATTTGCCGCAACAAGGCCGGAAACTGCTACTTCTTTTATCGTTACCCGGTGGGCATATGTGAACCAAGTCACGGAGGTACGAGTTGCATCGCCCACGCCACCCACCCCCAAACCATTTACAGGGCGGGCCACATTCATTCATCATCTGAGGAAAGGACAAGAAACACACAGAGAGAGAAAGTACATCCATGCCTGAGCCGGATTCGAACCCAGATCATCCCCATCTGTAGTCACTTACGCTAACCACTAGACAGGTTGGGTGGCCGCCCAAGATTTTAATGATATCATTTCTAAATATATTGCATTAGATATTGTTAAATGTCCCTGAGTACGATATTTCATTTAAGATACTGTCGAAAACTTTAACTGTACAATTATTAAAAATTTAATCAAGCAATTTATAACTATATCGTTTCTAAGGATGTTCTTAAAGTAGATTTGGAAATTTGCCTGAAGGAATGTAAAATCGCATTTCAGAGAATAGTTTAAAATTTAAAAGGCGTCAATTTTAAAGATTTCGTCTAAAAATTTAAAAATATAACTGATTCTAAAAGTAGAAAAAGTCAAAATATAGTTTAACGTATCCAAACTTTTTTCAAATTTTTAAAGTTTTAGATTTTGTGTCCTATAATGTACGGATATCGTTTCTAAAAATATTTTTCAAAGCACTGTTTAAGATATTATCCAAAAATATAAAGATAAAACATTTAATATATCCCACCCAAATATTTTCCAATGTCATTTCTAAAACTTTTTGAGTTTAATGAAATTACTTTTAATTCTAAACGATTTTTATTTCATTTTATTCGAAATGTACTGTAAGACTCTCTAAAAAACACTGTTATTGAAAGTATCTCTGCAACTTTTAGCCTATGTTTTATTTGGCAAAACAATTTAATTCGAATAAAGTTGAAAATGTGTCGGAAAAGTGTAAGATGAAATGCTACAACTGTTGTTTATTTTTAACATCAAAATAAGTAGTGGAACTTTCCAAGAGTAAGAATCTTAGAAAATTCGAAGAAGCCGACTAAATTGATTAAATGTGATTCTATGCCTATCTTTCTCTTTCTGGTCAAACGGCACGCCAGGAAGTCGAAAAGCTTAAGACGCACACGGAATGTTTAAAAATAATCAATCTTGCGCTGTCATTTCGCAGAGCACAACTCCTCCCCGGAAGGATTTTTCCTCCGAAATCGATTCCCTCCTCCGTGTGTATCACCACTCATTCAAGTCTACCTCATCGGACATTGGCTCACAGCGGAACATTTTGCAACTTCCCTTCCGCCACTAATTAATCACTAAAGTATAAACTCCTTAAATAAATAATCTGTGATATGCTTGAAAAAACGGTAATTAAAAGAAAGATTTTGTTTATTGTTTCACTTGATGATTTCTTTTGGTTGCTTCAGTTATATTGGTAGCTAAATGATGGTTCAATTTAATAGAGTTTGGGTTCAATTCCCTACTTTACGGTGATTTGATTTGTTCATTCTATATCATTATTTTAATTCAAATGGGATAGAAATGTTAAAAAGGATTTCGAACCACAACAAATATACAGATTCGAGAAAGGTGCCAAAATAACAAATTTCTCAACTGAAAATCAGATCGATGACTATTCATCGAGTCACTTGTGATAAGTTGCAATTAATTTGTTTGAAATAATTACTATTAAAATTCAGAAGTAAGAATTTGCTTGTTTGTCAAGATTTATTTTTTAGCCAAATTGAAGCAGAATAGAAGTTCAGTTCGACAATGTGTGAGATCGACTCTCACTTTGGAAGCGGGTTTGTTTAATTTATATAAATTGCATACAAGGATAGATTTAGGATAAATTTAGTAAAAGATTTATAAAAAAAATTTGTGATTTTTTTTTTTTAAATTAAATTTTTTTATTTTTTTTATTTTATTTTATTATTTTTTTTTTTTGGTAATTTGAAAAGTTAATAAAAGAAAAATGTTTTAAAATTATACTCCCACCAGTAATTTCATTTAGCCTCTTTGGAATAGCATATACAATTTATTAAAACTATAATTATGCTTTAATTGCTGTTTGTTATTTGTTTTTACCCAGTTATGTTAGAGCCTGCTTCTAACTTTCTAATACTTTCAACGCTCTTAAATTCCAATCTTAGATTACATAAATGAGCAAACTTAATATCAGCATCAGGTAAAAGTTGTGCATATTTAATGATTAAATAATTTCTTTATAAATTAAATAATATAAATTTATAATATAAATTTTAAGATTCCCTTTCTTATTTCCATCTCTTCAACTGGAAAGCTCTGCTGTAATAATAACTAATGGTGTCAAATTATAATTACACATTTAATTAATGCAAATATTTCAGAAATGAAAGTAATAAACTTAATATTAAAATTATTCATCTAATCTAGAAATTGCATTGATTTATCTACAATGCAATAATGTACTGATTAAATGATAACGTTGATATTTTTTTATGATAATAGGAACATATTTTCATTATATTTATATAAGGGAAAATTTTTTCCTTGTTTTCAAAAACATAAATGAGAAAATGTGTCAAAAAACTCTTTTCCAGTATTTCGCTAAGAATGAGTCACATTTAGCAATCAGAGGAGTACAAATCATACCATGAAACTTGATGAATATCATGGTTTACGTTACCTAACGACCTATAAATATTTTACTTTTTCTCATTAGTAATTTTATCTCTCATTCATTGAATTAACTGTCTGATTTTGATTCGAATTTGAAAGGATTTAATATTTAACTTTATTATCTCGCTATGGCAGCTTTCCGTTTGCACTGTAAGCTTAACAAAAGTAAATCTTTTTTAACTTTTAGATCAATTTAGATGACTTTTTCTTTATTTTTTATGTCTTCTGATTCCTTCCTTAATTTAAGTATAGCTATTAACATTTCTTAAAATTTACATGCATTTGGAAAAAGAAAACAATATTGAGATTTATACCCATCGAAAAACGAAACTGAATTTAACTTACGACAACCTGCACCTTTCCAGGACAGAAATTACTCGTTGCAAGGCCCAGGAATGAAAGCGTTACTTCTACACTCAAAGATCAATACTCGGGAGGGGTTTCCCTGCTGCCCCCTTTTTCATTACTCAATATGTAGGATGTAAATCATCGACGCCCCGTGGTCACTCAATGGACCTTGTACATCAAAATGAGTTGCAATAACAAGTGATTGTTATTTCATTTCATTAAAAATGTGGCAAAAACCACGAGTTTATTAAGGCAATTATAATATTAATATTTTTTATCGATGCTATGGTTGTGCATTTTATTATGAAAGAAACTTTTAAAAACTCAAACCGACACGTTGCAAATTGTACACTTATAAAGCAAAAATATAATATCTATGTCCATATAATATCCATGCCTGTTGCTCAATAATGAATAGTATAAAACTTGGGTTTGCAATCTTTCGAGTTTGGTTTGCGTTAGCAGGCAAATTGACATCGCACAAAGTTTTGGTTCAGCATTTGTCAGCTCAATTCCTAGACAGAGAGTGGCGTTTGTTGTGATTTCAAATCTCTTTTAGACAATATATGCAAATCAAAACAACTTTTAGGTACAAAACATTACAGCAGAGTAGCAAAAAATGAAATCTCGAATGTGCAGTTGTTAACAGCCAGTTACATGCAATTTTGGTATCGTCGATTTAGTTCAGATGTTTTTGATGTGAAAGATATACTTGGCATCGCCTGGAATCCAAAGATCGACTTTAAAACAGTTTTAAGCCTTTTATACATAGCGAATCCAAAACAAGCTACATTAAGTTCATGTAAAAATAACGGATTTCTTTTTCCGCAACCGAATATTAATTTTTAAATATATTAAACAATTTCAATACAGTTTTACTTTTTGACAGAAAATGTATTCCTTTTCATTGTACAAATCAGAACTTTAATGAAACGTTTTGATAAGAATATTTTTTTTCATGTAAAATATTCTTGCAATAATAATAAATATAATTTTTATTGTGAATTAAATTTAAACTAAAAGATAAAAGAAAATTTTGAAGCATGACTTTATATAAAAGGACGGCCGAAACTAAAGAACTAAATTTTTTTGTACGCAGATTTGTAACGGCAGGGTACATTATCGTTGAATAATAATGTAAAAGAAAAATATTATATGTGTATCATAGATGAGTGGAATTGTATGTGTATCTTATTGCGATGAATTTAATTCCCACAATTTGAGTATAATTTGAGAAGTTGATAAATTTTTGCATATTTTTTTTTGAAAATAATAAAAATTGCATCAATATTTTCATAATAATAATTGCATCAATATTTCAAAAATGTATTCAATATTAAAAAATTGCATCACATATGTATATCATTGCGTCAAGACGTATTCAACTTGATGAACTTAAGATAGAGAAATCGCATGGAATAAATTCCAAAAAATATCTCCTGATACATAATTAGTATTTAAGAGCAACGTAAAATTGAAAGAAAATAATGAATGATGTGAGAAAAGATGCAAGTCAAAAGAAAGTTTTACAGCTCGAAAAACTGTGAATTTTTTTTTTTATTTAAAACACATATACATCTATACAAACTTTAAAAGAAAATGATGTCACGATCATCACTTAAAACATTCATCCATTTATACTTAAAATTAACATCAAAAAATGTAACTGTACTTTAAATATTGCATAATAATAATGTGTGTATTATATTGTTCAAATAATGCACTCAGTTCAAATTGACTGTCTGAGGTGGTGAAGGAAGACCGAAATATATGTACGATACTTGGCCCGGCTAAAGGTTGTCATAATGACAAGACCAACGCATTTTGAAATTCATAAGGTCGAAATTTCTCCCTATTCGTTAGGTGCGGAATATTGAATGTCAGTGTATAATATCTTATATTCACCTTATCACTTGATCGTAGTTCAAGATGACATGACAGTTATTTGTATTAAGTTGTTTTAATCAAGGTAGAACTAGAAACACTTTCAATGCAAACAAAACAAACAATTTATATTTAGTATTGAGACGGTGGGAGCCTAGTTTGAAAAGGCGTTGTTCTCATAATTTGGAGGCTGTGAGTTCTATACTTAAGCAAATAAAGACAATTCATGCTAAGAAAGTCTATACTCGTTAAAAGTTTAGTAGAATTTAGTGTTTCTCCAATGACATGGCATGATGTGGAGAGACGAATGGCAGTTTAGATATCTATTTGATAATAGGACGGTTGTTCGAAATAAAGATGTGATTGGCTATACTTTTTATTTCTTAGAAACAGGTAGCTGAAAGTGTATTGCAATAAAGCAACAAACATATTTGGTAATATCGTATTTATTACCCGATTTTATCTAATACAATGTGCTATAAAAACCTAAGCACTTAAAATATGCATGAATGCATAGGGTCTAATACTCATTTTTAGTAAGGTGCAATTGTATGGTAGGAAAGAATATCAACTCGGGCATACATTTCATAACATGATTATCATTTAATATTTCAAATTCCTTACTATTTTTTTGTGATTCGGTCTTGAAACACAGATAACTGAAAGCATAATCTAATGATTGTAATGTTTTCAGAGAAAATAATAGTCTACAAAAAATTAATTTTATGTACAATTTTTTGTTTTTATGATCAATACAAGTACTTAACATTCAATATTAAATGCTTATAAGCCAAAATAATTTAAACAAATTAAATATGCGCAAATATATTTTGCAATTTTTGTACTGTTATTTGTAATTTAGAGCATGATATAAGTATTTCTTAATGTATTTGGGAAAATGAGAATGTAATTGTGGATCGTTCCATTTTGGTAGAAAAGAATGTAGCACAAACAAGATAATAGCGCCTCATACAATTCCATTTTCCAATTTACAATGAACTTTAGATTAAAAAAAAAATGGCTCAGATTCAGTTATCTTCCAAATCTAGTAAAATAGTCACCATGAGGCTCTCATGCCACAAAATCACAAAAACTTTGGTTCGAATAAATTTCATCAGCCCTCAAAATGCCCTCCTTTTGTTTTATTATGCTTATTGAATCTCAAAAGTCTTCGCAGAGTTTCTCTCTTTATTTTCATTTTTAGATTCGTGCATTCTTGCAACGAAACTTTGCTTAATGGAACAGCTGTTTCAAAGCATGTGAAAACTTGGCTCCCATCCATTTCGATGATAACGGTATTCTTTCTCCGTAATTCCTTTTTCATACTTTGCTTGAGTTTTTTGGCGAGATTGAAGTCGCAATAAAACACTTCTCAACTTTCGAGCGAGGGTGTGGGAATAGGTCATTTACCGCCAAAGAGCGATTCTTTTCCACACCTCACAAATCTAAATGACACGCAAACAAAGCATAAAATTATTCATATTTTTTGTTAGAATTTTTTTATTGTGATGTTTTTATCTTTCTGAAAATAAGTCTTGAAGAGATTTATTTCAGTTCAGATCGTTTTAACTAGAGAGTATATTAAATTAATGAGGAGTTCATTTCTCACTCACCCACTTTTATTCACGATAGACAAATATTATCTCAAAGCATGTGAAAACTTTTTCACGAATCTTCTTGCAAGCTAACTACTGAAATATCTTTAATTTTTTAATCAATGACTTATTGAGGATAATTATATCCACAAGATTTATCAATTACATTATATTTGAGGAATTTGGAAATTTTTTGCATTAGAAATTTCCAAAATTTCACGAACGTAATTAGTTTTAAGAGATAAAGTTGTGTATTCGAATTTCTATTTGGAATATATAGGTGGTTCTCAAAATAAGGGCAATGCCTAGAGTTCATAAAAAGCCCTTGATGATTATGGAGAAGAACCACTTTTGACATGACAGTGTAAATTTGCCTAAGAATCGGTTTATGCATGTACTAAATAGTTCTTACAGCAACATTGAACCGTTCTTTATGAGACATTGTGAAGGTTCTGAAAGTGATTTCGATAACGTCATTCCGTATTGAATACTCTAAAATAGACAATAATGGTTTAATTATTTCGAGATCGAGGACTGAGGGTTTAAGTAGCTGCTTAATTTTTCATCCTCGTATTCATAAAACCATGATTGAATAAGTTCCGCTGCATGGATAGGTACATTATCATCCTGGAGAATTCTCTTTCCTACATGAAATAAAGTCTGTATCATGGATGAACTTAATCAGCAAAATTTTTTTATTTTTCTCCCCAGTGATCCTTCCTTTCAAGATTTGTCCAGTAAAAAATCACGACAGGGCTGCCTCATTATGATAGATTCACCTTCATTCTTGACAAATGAAAGAAAACAATCATGAGCATACGCTTGTGAAAGTGTCCTCCACACGTACACTCTTCCTGTTGTAGGGAAAAGTGGGAAAGAGGATTCGCTGGACCATATTGCCAGGTTTTATGAGTGTGACATAAATGTAGACGACATTTCGCATTATTTTGAATGACAAGTAGCTTTAATAGTGTTGCTCTGATGTTCTGTTTGTTTGAAATGTTCTGCTTAAGAAGGTACTTTCTAGTTAAAATCATAGGTACTGGATAATGCAGACGCTGATTGAGCTCTGCGGTTACTTTTGTTGAAGTTGTTCGCTCTTTAGATATTTCAATCTACTTCAATAGCCACCGGTCTCTTTCATTGAGCTCCTCTTTCCTCCCACTATTTTGCATTGCTTAGCCTGTCTTGGCGCGCTGAGAGTATGCTGTCATGAATTTAGAAATTATACCTCTAGAAACACCTAAGTTCGGATAAAAATCTGACAAAAATCAAAAACTGACATAACTTATAATATACTACTAGAATATATACATTTCTATTTTCATTATATTTTAAGGACAAAACACATTCAAAAACCATTATTTTCATCACCATTTGTATCTACATCATTCAGTTAATCACAGTTCATCAATATTTTAGGTTACATAAAGAAGGTGAAATTCTTCTCGTATGCGTATTAAATCTTCAGAATTAGCTATAGTTTTAAGATTTCATACATTGCTGTTTGTAGTCTCATATTTATGAAATTTCAAAGTTTTCTTCCAGTTCATTCACAAATGTGAGTGATCGTACTGACTTGGAAGTTTTAAGAAATACAAGATTGCAGGGGGAGGGGTGACGTTAATGATTATGCTTCCGAAACATTTCAAAGAAATTTTCAGTATGAAATTCATAAGAAATTTCATATGAATAAACTGGCGATGTTCCAGACATTGCTTTTTAATGCAATTATTCATTCTTCTATCATTTTGGACTCATATAGAGATTCTTCTCCAAGAAAATTTTCCCGACGTCACTTCACATCACTTTGCAGCATTTTTCTTCCATAATTCCTCTTAGCTGAGGTTCAATGAATGAAATGAACAAAAAAAAAAAAAAAAAATGTAGAAAATTCTGTTGCCTTTGCGTCTGCTGTTTCTCTTCTACTGACCATTTCAAGATTTATATGACATTTATGTTGCTTTTCTGAAAATAAGAAGACAGTTGTTCTAATCAAACTTTAAATTTTTAAAGTTTATGTGTTTTAATAACAATTTTTATTTAAAGATATTAATGTGACGATCTTCTCGAATATTCGCTAACTTCATTGACAACAGTTTTATAGTCTTTTTTAAAAAAGGCGGTATATTGTGTTGTCCCCAATAGCAATAAAAATCTTTCTATTTTTTACCGAAAACATTTTTTATTTCTATTAATTTTTAATTTAATTAAAAATAAACAATTCCTTTAAAAATATTTAGAAAAAAATTATCTCATTTTTACTGTTCTTGGATAAAGAATAAGGTTCAACGCTATTCTTCAGTTGTGCATCACCACTTAGTAAATAGCCTAACTACCGAAGACCATTGTAAATCCACCGCATAAATTATCTTTTTACAGATAGTGAGCCAGTTTCATTTGTCTCAATATTTTGCTAACCGGAAAACTCCCAATTACCCACTTCGATACGTGCATGCAGATGGTAGAAATATAACACTCATCTCCTCAACTGTGGTTGGAATCGAATCTAGGAACTTATACTCCTGAAATCCCTTTCCTACCAGCAGGCTACAATGAGCTACTTAAGTAGCTCAGATTAATCTATAATTTGAAAAATATAATTGCTTCCGGTTTGAGATTTAGAGTTCTCATTTCAGTACTGGCTACCTAAAATGCAACATCAAGAAAAACCAGAGATGTTATAACAAAATTTATTTTCCAAATAGTAAATATCTAATTAAAATTTCAGCCTCTTGGGTGACGAAATCAGTAGCCGTCATTGTTGGCTGTAACTTCTGCACATGCCTCGGCATAGAATCAAAGGGTTTGGTATGTATTCTTGGGATATAGCAGCCCATGCGGCTTCCACATATATCTAAAGCTGGTCTGGCGTAGCAGCGGGAGTGTATTCCGGGAAATTGAAGGTATATGAGGAGCAGGGTATTGAGGTATATGAGGAGCAGGGGCTCCAACATCTCAGAGATGTAGCACTGGGTTTTCAGTGTCAAAGATGTCAAAGTGAAATCTAATACCACTCTGAACCAGGAGAAAGGGTGCAGGACCCATGTGGCAATGCATAATAACTCAACAGTTCAGTAATCTCTTATTACTTTGTCTCCAGACTCAAATTTGACCATCTTGGTGTTATAAAAAAAAGTGAGATTAGTTAGTGAAGACAGTATCATTCACTTCCAATATCCTTGCCCGTAGTTGATCGCACCACTAATTGTAAAGACGCCTGTGGTTTTGAATCAAGTGTAAACGAAGCAATGAATGCCTTGCGAACATTTCACTCACATAAAAATGCCGTTGAAAGTTACGAGTGGACACCGATTGATGCGTAACAGACGTTATTCTATGGTTCGTTATCTGACCAAGCAGTCACTGCCATGCGAACAATATTCCTGTAAACTAATGTAGTAGTAAAACGATATGGGGGAGGTCAATCCTTTCGGTTCACAGTTGCCTCCTGCATCCAGCGATTACAGATACACATTACAGTTGCTTGGTTTCAACCATCACGATTATCAATTTCTCTGGAAGGTAATCAGCAATTCCTATAGGCTATATTTTTCCTTGTTCACTCTAAAAATGCTTGATGTTTTCTATCATACATAGTTAATAAGCTTAGGAAAAATTGCCTTACTTCACATCAGCAATCATTTCTACCTTTATGTAGTAGGCAATTGTTTTCCTTTATTTTATGCATTCAAGCTGACATCAACTACTTGTATGTGACACACAAAATACATATGTTTCAGAAACATATTATTTGTTAGAATCTTTGTAGTTGCAGCCAATCAGGATTGTTGGATTAGCAATCTCTTCACCTATTCTGCATCACAAAATATCAGTTTTTATTCATAGATGTATAAAAAAAATATACACACTAAACTTCAAGCTTATATAGATAGAAATCGTAGTGCGTGGACTGTTTAAAACAAGCAAATGTCATTAAAAATATATGTTATTTTTATAAAGTTTTATATATGAACTCATGCTAATAATATATGATATTGTTTTAAATTTCTAGTCAATAAGAATACAATGAAAACAGTTTTCATTTCCTATCATACTCTAAAGTGTTATTTCATTACTTAATTCTCACAACTTTCATGCCGTTTTATCACACTATCTTCAGACATTTGTATAAAATTTAATGGACGTTGTCTTTTTCTACAATGATCTACCACAATCACGTCTCTCAATGATCCTAAATGATCGCAATCACTTGCATCAAGG
>JAPDSC010138156.1:117028-149993 GCA_026290005.1 Latrodectus geometricus
ATATTCTTATCTATGTCCGTATTATGTACAGATTTTCCAATGAAAGCTACACCCACTATTATTATCAATACTTGTCTATCTAGATTGGTAAATTAAACTTCTGTTCCTCTTTCTTTCTTTTATAATCGATACATTTGTCGATACTGGTATTTTTCTATAAATATCAAATTAGCGAATCAATATTTTGTTCTCTTAAATTGCACAAAGCCTTCTTACATACTGTAATTGTCTTCTACGATATGTAACATAAATCGGTATAACTATACAAAATTTATTCTTAAATTGAATTGGAGCAGAATTTTATTAGAAATATTAACAGATTTCCCGAAAAGAATATTTTAGAACTATTCATTTTCCAACCATCTGCTTCCATTCGAAGAGTGACATTTCAAACAACTCAAATCGATTGGCTTACGTTTCCTGCAATCATTTCTTCTGTCTGATGCCAGTTGACTCTAATTTTGATGAATTGTATGAGATGAAGAAGGAAATGATGATTTTAATAGACCCTGTGACCTTCATACATAATTCAATGCCATAGGGAGTCTCGTAGACTATTTTTTAGCAGGATTCAAATTCCCAATAGAATTATCATTCGAATTATACTTTACTTTAAAAACGCTTAGATGTGAAATACTTTTCAAACTTTCTTTGAGAAGTTCGTTTTCTATCCTGTTTATGAATGATTACGAATATGAAATTGATTTTTTTTTTTTTTTTTTTTTTTTTTTTAAATCTGTTTGAGACATTTTAAGAATTGTAATTTTCTATTGAAATATTTTAACGCTACCTTCTTTATGTTTTTGTTATAGCTATTTGATTTAAATTATTCTAAAAATATTTCCAATTACATTTTCTATTATTTCGTTGAGTTTCTGGTTGCCTAATTTTGCTGATTGTATCTGAAAAATACAATCAACTTCATCGTGAATTTCAATTAATCTAATGTCCAGATAGACACTGGAGTTGACACTTTCTCTTCAAATTTCACCTTATAAATATATATTTTTATCTCATTAAATAATATCATCTAAATTTATTAATAATTAATGTACAAGGAGCCTCTGAACAAGATGACCTTAATTTGATTCAAGTATTGAACTCATGTGTTGTTTCTCATCCCCTTGAACAGCAGAGCTATATCAGGTCCGTGAGCTCATTCACCTTGATGAAGTCCATCACCATTTGAGGATCTTGAACTAGGTCCTGCCTGGTGAGTCCCACACAAGATAAAATATGGCCAAGGGAGGCCTGCGCAGAAGAACACTTGGTACAAATTTTAAAGTGTTTGTCACCACCAACAAAAGTTATTGATGACAGATGACCACTAAGATGATCATGGTTGGGGTAAGAGGCAGCTTCTATGGTCAAGCAGCAGCAGCAGCAGAAGACTGACTTAGTTCCGGATCCCACAGATTTTAGCTGGGCATAGTGGAGTGGCTTTCACGCCTTGGGTATATCTTTACGCCCTGCCAGGAGAATACACTTGTGACGTACATCATCCACTCTGCCTGGTGCTACCCCCTCGCCACGATGAGACAATCTGTAGGATTTGAGGGGGATGAACTCATCACTTTCCAGAAACAAGAGTGGGGCCTTTTTCCACCAAGTTGTCATACCCCAACAAAATATGAACTGACTGTCTATCTTTTGTTTCCTTTTTATTAATTCTATTCTGTTGATTTCAAGTTACTAAACACAGACAACGGCATCGTAAATTTGAACCAACAAGTGACTTGGTCGACGCCAGAACAGGCACCTTCCGCAAGTTTTAAAGCTCTGATTAGTCAGAATCTATTGATCCGATCTATATGAAGCATTGAACCCTTTTTTTCCCACTCTACAAGGGAAGAGCTTTGCAGATCCTGATATTTGATACAATAATGAAAAAAATATGAAACGCAAAATAAATGATTTTATTGAGGAAATTGCACAATGTGTTATCTGTCAAAATAAATATCTTATGTGTTATTTGAAAATTGTTATATAAGTTTCCAGTTTTTGATAAAGTATAGGTACATTGAAATGACTAGAATCTGATTATCGCATAAAAATTACAGCAATAACATATAAGTTTTGCACTATAAAGCTCTCTGTAGACTATACATTTTTTATTCCAGTCGTTGGAAAGATGAATAATTAACTTTGTTTTTTTAGAATATTTCTTTTCTAATTGATGAAGTACTGAATAATTAACTTTGTGTTTAATAATTTATGTGTGTCACAAGACCGCCTATCGGATATCGTGAAAAAACCTATGAGTTTAATTTTTAAAATATTCATCACTTTCAATTCGAATGAAACTTTTCAAAATGTAACTAAATGAAAAGTACTAAACTGTGGTTTCCATTAAAATTTAATTCACATATTTACAAAGAAGTTGTCAAATAACTCAGCAAACATAATCAACAGTCTAGCACAAATTCCATTGTCAAATACTCCGAATACGTTTTTCAAATATTTCCATATTAAGTATCTAACTCAGCTTATATGATATACAATGTGATATACCTCACATACTAAATGCTATTTTTAAACATTAGTATAGTGATTAGTATAACTAACTTTTCACATATACGCATCTAATTATGCAATGTGTACATTAAAGTCAAAGTACACTTCATGGACTTTGATTTAAATACAAATTTCAATTATTATCATATTAATCAGTATTTCTTAACTTCCACCTTATAAATGTCTTATACTTCCTTTTAATTCTTAATCACACATGTCGGCTGTGATTTCGGAGTGCATCTGAGGTATGACACAAACTTATTTACATACAGAATTCTTAGAGCATTACAAAAACAACCAATGTGTAAAAGGTAAAACGTAAATTATACATCTTAAAAGAATGATATTGAAGTATTAAGAGGTAGAATACAATTCTACAATAAGCCAACAATAAATTGTTGGATACTCTTTAAATGGATTGCTTCAAAGTCCCTTTCATTGCTCTGTATCTAAGGAGTCGAATAAGAATAAAAATACTTAGAAAACAATTTCCAAGTTTTTTAAGTAATATTGTGTAAATATTGTGTAAGCTCAAAAAATGACTAAATTTGTCTTCGAAACTGGAGTCAAACTTTTTAAGCGTTACACACTTTTAATACAGTGTAAATTTTAAATTAATACTCGACTTGCATTTTTATTTTTTATGATTCAAAATATAAGGTATTTTAGACCTTCTGTTTATTTTCAGATGTCGTCAAGACGGTGGTAAAACGGACCCATCCAAGAGCACGGATCCAGATGATGATGAGGACGCAGCTCTGCTCCAAACACAGATCCCTTCCAATTCCAGCACCTCCTAGATGCACCCCAGCAACGACACAGGAGTCTTCTCCCCTACCCCGGCCCTAGACACCAGTGGGGTGCAGCGGAAACTGTGCGAGCCTTGGGCAGAGACCAGACACTTTCTGCTCCAAGCTGCCCATTTCTGCTTCGCAGCAGCCTTCGCAGTGCCGGCCATCCGCCGACAGGCGGCCCAGTTCTTGGTTCGGTTCCTGCTTGCTATCGGCTTTCTATCGGCTGGCGCCTGGGCAGCATTTCAGTCCTGCACAGGGCCGGACGTACTCGCCTGGAACGCTACACTCCTGGTGGCCAACTGCGCCCAGGCGGCCTACGTCATCTACAGGAATCTTCCACCCCGTATAGCCCCAGAATTCCAGGAACTGTACTTGAAAGTGTTCTATCCTCTGAAGGTGGGCAAGGAGCAGTTCCGATTGCTCATTCGCCATGCGCATGTCGAGCCTCTTGATCCTGGTGAACACTACGCTATGGAAGGTGTTTCTTTCACAGATCAAAGACTAGCCATACTTTTATCTGGAAAGTAAGAAACGTGAAAGTTTCTGTTATTTATTCATGAGGCTTTTGATAACTGTGCAAAAGCGTTCTAGGTCAGTCACCCTTATGTGGTTTCAAAATAAAAATCTTATGAAGATTAAAGAAAGAGATTTAAATGGTTAATCTAGGTGATACAGATGCCATTCAATTACTTTGGCAAAATATCCTTTTGGGTTAATTCGTTTTTCTAGTGATCCGGTCTGCTATCTGCTGTAAGACAATTATAGGAGAGCTTCAAATATGCTCTAAATTATTTCTAGGATTTTTACCGTGATTTAATGGTAAGACTACTTTCTCTGGCATGAAAAGTCCCGGATTCAATGCCTGCCGCTGTTGAATAACGAGAAATGAGTGTTATATTTTTATTTTATGTATGCAGATATATCTTGTTGATTAAGGATTTTTTCCCTTACTGTGCGTGAATATGGTTCATTATTTATAAAAAGTCCTTCCAAAAATCAATAATAACTGGGTGGATGTCAAAAAATCTTACACAAGTCATTCGGTCATTAGGCTGCTTATTACACAGTATCAAATATGTTTTATTGTGTCTAAATGTATTACACAATGTCAAATCCTTCGAACTTCAGTTAAAATTTCACATTTTTACTTGCTTTCTCTAGTAATTTAGATAAATTTCTTAAAACTCAATGAATGAACTTATTTTTTAGTTATATATATTTTTTTTCGTGATTTCTTCTTTCTATTCAAAATTTTTGTGTTCACGCTATCGTTAGTATTTAATTTTTGTTTTCTTATCTTCAAAAATCTTCATAACTTAATTTTCATTTTTAATAAGCATTAGTTTATTTAGTTTGATATCTCTCTCCATAGCGATTTTTCGAAGTTGTTTATTGCAGATAAGTATAGAAGGTCGGTGAATTTTTGTTTGTCGCCCTAATGAAATTTTCTTGAAGAGATTATGTTTGATAAATGTTTCTAACTGAACGAAAGGTGTTAGGGATTGAACAAATTTTTTTAATATTTTAGAGATGGGATGTCTTTTTTCTGCTTTTTATGGCTTTAGAACGTTTTTATGAAAATTAAATAAATTCGCATTTGTTTTATTAAAGAAGTTTTCTAGCTTGAAGTTATAGGTTCACTATGATTGTTAGACATAACACTTTTTCGTCATATTTTCCCTTTCATTACCATTGTTTTCATCATAACTCTCTAACATGCTTACGTTTTCTCATTGATTTATTGATTTTCAAATACATGAAAAGAAAGAAATAAAATCTTGTTTCCTCTTTTCAATTATTCAAATTAGCTGAAAAGGATATTCCCTAAAAAGTCATATTAGAGTCTATGTCAGACTATGTTAGAAGTTCAAAAGATAGATAGAATTCTAATTTGAATAAAGATTGTACTTTAACTAAATTGGTTATGAAACCCAATCACATAAGGAAATAATGAAAATTTAAGCAAAAGTGTAATATTACTTGGCCCTTCTCAAAAAGTCAGAATGGAAAAAATTGACAAAACTTTAAATTTTATGAGAATTTTTTCTTACATTTGTTTATGTATTTATTCAGTATCAATCATTCACATCAATAAAATGATTTCTCTAATATTTTAAATGGACAAATTAAGGTAATTTATATTCTCTTACATTCCTTATGATTTTATGGTTCCATTCTTTGCGACATATCTTTTCCTTGTTCACAAAATAAAAAATATTTTTTATCTACAGTGTATGATTCCTGTTGAGAATTTTCGATTTCAAAAAAATTTCGAAACAATTGGATTAAATTAGAATTTGAATTAAGAGTATCTTCGTGTTTTGTTCTCTAAGTAATTGAATCATCCTCATCCACGCTTGAGATTTATGCTGCGAAATCGAGAAAAAATTTGGAGGAAAAAAATCAAAACACATGATTAAATGAAATTCGGAGTTTATTAATCTGTGCGAATCAAGCATCGCTGCTTGGCTCTTATTGCGAGCCAAACTCCATTCACGGAATACCGTCAGATTTATGATTTAATTTTTTTAAATGAAAGCAGAATCAGCATTATCCTTTTACTTTACTCTTGAATACAATAATCTTTAAAAAAAAAAGTAGCTAAATTTGAATCTATTTAGATTTTGCGTTCTATTTATAATATCAAACACCACATTGAAACATTTATTAATCTATTATTTCTTCTCTTTCAGCAAAGAAACAAATTAAAAAAATTATAAAAAAAAAAAATTATGTGCAGTTTTATGAATGCCAAGGTGAAAATGTAATATACGAAAATTTTAAATAAATTTTGAAGTTTTGAAAAATAAAATATCAATTAACATATAAATAAATCTTATGATTCTATTATAACAACCAAATTTCCTATGAAAAAATATTAAATTCAAAAATTATTCATATAAATTTAAATAAAATATAAATTTAAAAAATCATAAATATACTGGTTAAATGAAACAGATGTATAATATATCATTGATTATTTTAATGTATGAAAATAATAAATTTATATAGAATTTAATATTATTTGTTTTAATAATGATCCTTAAAATTTTATGTTTACCCTTATGATGCTAAAATCTTTGAAAATTTATAACTAGCCGAGATTTGAGATTCGAATAATAAGCGTTCATATTTCCGGTTCAACAATTCACAGGTTCGAATCCCAGCTTGGGAATTGAATGTTTTGTGATGGTTCGTGGAATTTACTTTAATTTTTGTAGTGGTCTAATTATCACTCGAACGCAATAAATCACCGTTCAGCGATTAACAATCCAAATCAGTCAATAAATGCTAAAGTTTGAAATGTCTATTCCAGAACACTGATTTTTTTCTCCAAAAAAAAAATATTATTAGAATATATTTTTTAATATAGGAGGCAAAATTGCACACTTTGAAGCAAATATTAAAATAAGTGAATTAATTTCTGCTCCTTATAATTTGAGATAGGTTTCCATGGGATAATGCTGTTAAAATGAATTAAATTCACCAGTTATAGATAAGGTTACGTGTGGATGCACGATTAATCCCTTAGAATTAAAACGCCATTAAGACATACGAGTATTTAGTGTAAAATCTACTGATGGAATTTATTTGGTACTTAAAATTATACATCATTGTATTCCAGCTGATAATATCAGTCAACTTTCCAAATATCAAGTAAATCTACTTAATTTGCAAGTCGTGAGTACTCGCGTGAGTTAATACCGAGTTATTGTTTTGAGCATCGATGATATATATTATACTATTTGTAAATAAGTATTCCGTTAGAAGAAAGTCTTCTTAAACAGAATTAAAAATGTATTAGAAGAAACACTTGAAGTGAATTTTTTTAATTAATTTTCATATTACTGTACTTTGGTTCCTCATTCTATTAGATTTTTATCCATATAGTATCTTAAAATATTTCGGGGCCAGAGTTTTATTAAAACTAGAAATATGTCCATATAGCTGCTTATAGGTTATTAATTTGATGAATAATTATTTTTATGTAATAATATTCGTGAATTAAATTTCATTTTCAATTTATAAATGATTTTCTAGTACTTTCCCCTTACATAAGTTTCGTTGATAAGTTGCATAATAAGTAACTGAAAAAGTAAGCATAATAAAAGTTGCTAGATTTCCTTTTCAAAGATAAATATTCGAATCCCTGACTAGTTTGTACATTTGTTGCTCAATCGTAGCATGTTGATCAATTCTCATACATTGACATTCCTCTCATACCCACAGGATAAAGGAATTTTAATATCCTTTATTTTCTAAGTTTTTGGTCATGATACACTTGAACAGCTCATAAATTGTATTGTATAAATTAGGTCTGTTATCCATTATATATATTATGTATATAATGAAATATTAGGTGCGTTTCAATTTTTGTTCTCAACATTCCTATGTCGCCATTTGCTTTTTGATTAGCTAGTATCATGTCTAAAGTAGGCAGTGGTTATAGTATCGAACTTGATCCGATATAATGATGTTTACAACAGCATTGTTTTTCCCATTTTGATATTTTATAGAAATTCATTTCATTTTATTCTCTTAGAGAGCATATCCAGAGATATTCTTGAATAAACGAAAGAAAGAAAAAAAGGAGAAGTTTAAAATTTATTCTATTTTTCATATTTTTCAAATGGAAATAATATAGTAAAATGTTTACCTCATGTGTAATAAAAATGATAAACTGCGTAATTTATAACAGCGATGATACAAAAATACTTTTGAATTTTTTTATTTATCCATGTTCATTTTCTTTTAGTCGGATGTGATATTTGAGAAATGGAAAATCAAAATTAGTATTTGTTTTCCTAACTAGTTTCATTATTTTATAATTTAGAATTAATCCCCAAAATATGTAGAAACATTATGGGTTCTTTATTTCGTTTCATGTTACTAATGATCGCATTCTACCACTTTAAGATATTTCTATATTGAAGAAATTCAAGAAAAAAAGATGGTATCCACATTAAAGAAAATGAGTGATTTTTTGACAAAGACGAAATATTAGAAGATGGATAATATCCGCTCTACTAACTATTTAACCTATTCTTGATATTTATGAAACTTCTTAAAAGTTGATTAAAAAAGTATAGACCACCTGGATTGTGAAATGAAATATCATATAATATCCTGCTTCCTATAATTTTAATGCAGTTTTCATCTTCATTATTTTTTAAAAATTCAATCATATTGAGGGCGAAATCTATTTCCAATAGTCTTTTTAGACATTAGAAAAGGCATGCATCCTTACACATCAAATTTTTTCTTCTGAAAATAGGAGGAATACACAAACAAAAGCAATACAAACATTTCATGTTTTATGTCATCTATACAGAAATCTAATTTTATTGATTTCGGTATAGTAGCCACATTTACTTTTCACCAAAAATGTATCTTATTCTTAATTGTAACACTAAAATGGTGCTAAATTAAGGTTTGGTTCGCCTGCGCTGTTCAAATGAAATAATATATAATTTGATAAAATGTTTGTATATCAAATTCACATAAAAAGCGTCTAATGTACAGAAATAACTGTTTGTTTTTTAAACATTAGCTATTAGCATAACAGTCCTGTTAGATGGAGAGGAATTTTTCAAATGATCATACGTATATTTTTATACCAGAGCAAATTGAGGAAAATAATCAATCAATCAATAATAAAAAATGAATCATCGGTATCCTTAATGCAATAGAAATATCGCAGAAAACAATACAGCAACCAATCATTAGCGCCTTCGTCCTATAGAAGAATTGCAGAAAATAATTTATTAGTTGGATTGATTAAGAAAATTAGAGAGAAGAAAATATAATGCCACTATAATCTGTTGCATATAAAAGTATTAAATCAGTTAAAGTATGGATTTTAGACTTCCTGGTGAAACATGATATACTTAATTGCTGTTTGACAAAAATTATATCTTCCCTCGAAAACATAATTCATTTTCAAAAGAAGAAACATTTTTTATGCCATTCAGAATCAATACGATGCACTTAATTCTTTATAATAAGAATTAAAGTTCTTAATACGTATTCCATGAAAAAAAGAATCTCTCAAGAGTATTTACAAAGAGAAGCCCAACGATTTCGATAACACACCGATTCTTTTTAACGGTGTGAGGATTTGTTTGTAAAATCAATGTGTCTGGAGCCATTATCGATTCAGAAAAGTAACGATAAAAGAATAAAACACTCTCTTAAAGCAGAGTTACAATGAAAAAGTTACTATTATAAAATAAAGACATTTTATAACTCGTGAAAAAATGTTTTGCCATCATATGAATTCATAATATGAATAAAAGATTTATTTACATATGAACAAAGTGCTTATAAAGCATTGTTTCCTTCATTTCATAATAACTAATAATTTACATAGAAAAAGATTTGAATGAAACTTCACATTTTCAACAGCCCAATGAAGAGTATTATAACAGAAAAATCAGAGAAATAAAATAATCAGTTATTAATTTTTTTTCTAATGCCCAATTATTTTTGATATATGTCAAACTTTTGATACGTCAAGGCTGGAATTGTTGGCACCTTTTATAGTGGAGCACTCAGTGGGTATGTAAACATAACCCCAAAAGTGGATGAGTTCCCATTATTTAGAAACAGAGATCAAACAAAAAACCTCAAGATTTAGCTTGCTACTCTTAAAGGTATAATTTTACTTGGAGGAAATTGAAATCACGACCTCTTTACGTGCCCTACCATTAGAGAACATAATGGAATTATCACAGATCGGTTCCCCATTGAAAAGAACATTAGTATTTCGAGAAAGTGGCTATGGCCAAAGACCATTCACGAGCATGTTCCGTGCATTATGTTGAATCCAAATGGGGAAATTAGAATCTTAATTTTCTTCATCGTTCATATACTAGTGAAATTTCTTGACAAAATTAGCATCAAGGCTCATGGTTGAGAGAACTGGATAAACATCATAGCAAAGAACTTCATAGTGATTGAGGTAAAAATAGCAAAATGAATATTCTAGAGTTTAGTTTGCATGCTAACAGTTATCTTAACCTATGGCATCACGGCAATAATTTTATGGCGGAGTATCATGATCTAATGCGTTATATTCTATAACTTCTTAAAAAGCAAATTTGCTACTTTTAAAAAGAGTGTTAATGAAGGCAACTATATGACCAACATCTCGTTCGTTATGTTGATAAGTGTATTTCTCATTCCTCAAAATAAATTATTAATTGTTTTTTGTATCTCTGTTTTTTGTTTAGACGAATAAGTTAAAGATTATCAGCGTTTAGAATTTGATAAACCATCAACACTGCGATGAAATTTTATGAATAAAAGAATTATCGATACCTTACAACCAGTCTTTTGTACGTATCGTGCGGGAATATTTAGTAATTAATAGTGAGAATAATAGTATATAAATTTCTTCTAATATTTGGTCCCATCAAACATCACAGCTTGAAACGGAAATATTATTGAAGCAAACACAGGTTACGTGCAGTAAATTTCGGGAAAAATAATACAAAGATGATTGCAGCTGAACTGAATTGGCAGATAAAATGCTGATTGTCTGTCATGTGCGCCTTTCATGTAGCCGTATATAAGCAGATGATTTTGAAATATCACTCTTATGCCGCAATATTTAAAATAAAATGAGCCTTTGAAATCGTCTAGAGAAGAAAATCTTGCAAATGAAAATACAATTTTCATTAAACATATGTGACCACAGAATATATCCGTTCCTGTATACATTCATACTAGTAACAACTCTACTAATTGTGTTGGAGGAAAGGAGAGCAACACATCAAATTACACTGTTGACCACCTAAATGCAACACCTTGAAGGAAGCATGCAAATAACATGAAATTTACAGCATGCATTAGTGAAGTGATGCAAATAATTAGAATTTCAGCGAAGACGCACATCACGCTCTCTTGTAGCGCCACTTCAAAGCATTATTTAGAGATTGGAGATTTCAACGTTTTCAAGTTCGGCAATTGTGTTTTTATTGTGCTTTTTCTCAAAAGAAACGATCAATTATGCCTCAGAGAAAACAGCTATCATTTTTTGATTAAGTATCCGAGTTCGACAGACGAAGGTTGTGGATTATCTTTCAGGGAAATCGGTAGCCGTGTTGGACGAAACCAAACAACTGTAATGCGAATATGTGATCATATGATGCAGGAGGGTACGACGGATCGACGTGTTCGATCGCAACCACCTTAATGCACCACTTCATGTGATGACAGGCAAATTGCGCGCCAATTCAGTTCGTGATGTGGTTGAGCGATCCGACACGATCGCTCAACCACATCACGAACCATAGCACAGTACATTCAGACTGCAACGCATTATCCAGTGTCTGCGCGTATCATTCGACGCCTTATACCGCAGAGAATTGTCTGTCCGCAAGACGTCCATTGCTTCATTTACCCTTGACGCAGAACCACAGCCGTCTGCGCCGCAAATGGTGCGATGAAATAAGGATGTAGACGGCAGAATCAAATGAAATTGTCTTTACTGACGAGTCACGCTTCTTTCTGCAACACCACGATGGTCGCACTTGAGTCTTGAGACACCATGAAAAGAGGATGCTGAACAGCTGCGTTATGTACCACCACTGGTGCTGCATCGGGTATTATGATATGTGGTGGTATTGGATCTTGCACTCCCCTAGTAAATGATTATTCATTTTCCCTATAAATCGCGTTATTATGACATTTCTATGTCTTTTTCTCAAAACAATAACTGATTCAGTGAAAGAATTTCATAATTGGTTCAATTAAAGAAAGATTCTGCAATTCACACAATTTCTGCAAGTGTGTTTTTCTGTTTTCTGAGATCATGAACGTTTATTTATCATGAAGCTTTCTATTTTTTGCTGTGTTCTAAATTATAGATTTTTTTGTTAATTATACAAATAAATATTCATGTAATTTTATTCAAACAAAATACGCTTTTCTAATTTTTTAATAATGCATGTATATTTTTATAAGCATATTAGAAATATTATATTTAATATTTTTTGCGTAATTAATTCGGATAAATTGAGCACATAAATTATTTCATACCGTAATAAGTTATATGTGGATAGCATATAACTTACCCTAGTATGTTACCTAATAAATAACAACACAAATGAAACTGACAGTCCAGTCGAAACGCAAAGTATATATAGTAACACATTACTATATTACCTATCATGTCTTACCTATATGGTCAAGTAATTCTTATATGGTCCAATATTACTTTTCCATATTTGAAATATACATTAATTTTGATTTTAAGTACAGTAAAAATTAAATAAGTAATTAAAAAATGTAAATACCTTATAAAAATATTTTATCAAAATTAAATGCATTAAATAAAAAAAATCCCTTACATAAAAAGTTATTTTAAACATACAATAGTTTTTATTTAGAACAAGAGGAATTATATATTCTGAATACCAAAGATAGGCAAGGATGCCAAAAATTTCAAAGTAAAAGAAGAAAACTAAAAGGTGCAAAAATAATTTAATTGAATTTTGCATCTTTTTTAGTTTCTCTTTTTATAATGAAAAATAAAATAAATTAAAATTGAATTAAACAGGAGAGAAATAAAGTAGAATTAATTTAAAGTTACAAAAAGAGTTTAGTAGAAAGTGAAGAGATTAAAGTAGAAAAAGATTAGATAAAAACTTCTGTTTTCCCATCAGAGTAACAAGGGACAATGACAAAGGCGCTTCGAATTAATTTGTATAAAGATTTTGCGCAAAATAAATTGTACGCATAAATAAACTGCCCACAGCGCTTTCAAACAAATAAAAAATTTAAAAGAGCTTAAAAATAAATTAAAAAAAAAAAGAAATTAGCATGAAATAAAGAATAAAAAAAACTAAATTATAACAAACAAAAAAAAATTAATAGATTCACACAAAAAAGTCTATTAAATACAGAAAATATTTAAAAGAATTTAAATAAAATAAAAAGGATCAGAAGGGAAAAAGTAACTTATATATTCAAAGAAATAATGTAAAACATCAAACTTCCGAAATTTAACTTTCCGCGAAATGGAACGAATACGTCAGAAAGCTGTTGCCAAATAATTAATACAAAAACTTTTTATGGGTGTAGTTGTAAGTAAAAATAAATTGAATGGAAATTGTTATAGTATTAACATAAAAAATAAGAAAGATAAGAAGTAATAAAAATGAATAATATTATTAAAAAGTATTCATAAAAATGACAATATAAATACTCCATTGTAACACAGTTAAATGACTAAATCACCATCTAAAATATAAAAAAGAAAAATATATATGAACTTATAAACTGGAAAAAATTAATTAAGAAAAACTTAGAAATAAGATTTTCTTAATTATTAAGATTAAAAAATATTCAAGATGAACTGTTTCTAAAGCCTTTAGGACCATTTTCCGTTAGGTTCCTTCAAAAATTATCTAAATAAAAACTTTTAAGTATTTAGTAAATTAGTAAAATGGGATTAAATTAGATTTTATATAAAAATCTATTTTATTTATTTTTAATTTAGTGAAATTTTTTAAATTTAAATTCATATTTACAGGAATCAAATAATTGATTAAATTTGACTGTAATCAAGACCAACAAGATTAATTGATCATTAGATATATTAGATTGAATTATTAGATTTAAAATTGATCTAAAATATCTGATAATTTGTTTGATGTCATTAGCGAAAATTCGACTAGATATAATTAACTTCTAATTAATACATTTCGTCATTTTGAAATCACAGTATTTCATTTTATCATATATTTTAAATTAAGGGTATCAATTTCAAATGCTAATTTTGACGTCTAAATAGTTCCTATAGGAATTATGAGAATCAGTTTCATTAATTTTTTTATGAGAATTTGGAAAAATTTCAATTATCACGAAGCGTTAATTAAAATTAACGACTGTAAGGTCATTAGTTCTACATAAGTAAAATTTTTATTCCGTTTATCTGCCAAATTTAAGTCTGTGGTTAAGAGAGCATAAAATGAAAGAAAACTTATCGGGATCTTACTCTCTGGTTTACTGACAACATAGGTTCTTTCCTTTAGATCAAAGCATTTGTAATTAATTTAAACCTGACGTTTAATGCTGATTTAAACTCACTGTAAAGAGGCTTGTGTCGTGATGTCATTAATTTAAAGAATTTTTCATTTCGTTATAGAACTCCTTGCTTCAAGAATCTAGGTTTTTCATCCTTTTAAAATTGTCATCTACCCAATACCTTGAGATTAGAGAAAAAATATGTTTGACATTGGATCCCTTTCTTTCAAATTTACCACGATGAACAGTCTTTTTAAAAATAAAGATATTTGCTATTTTCTAGATATTTGAAAGTGTGTTGTTCTTGTAAAATATATTCAAAAGCGTAATAAAGTTTCTTATCAACTCATCTGTTTCCGAATGCTGAAAGATTTGGTCGAGAAAATTTAAAATAGCAACACAACAATACACCTATCCATTAGAGTAACATTACAAAATATGATATCAAATTTTTAAACTGCCAGCTATATCACCAGATATTAACTCAATTATAGAACTTATTAAATGGTTTAGCAAAAAGTATTTATGTAAAAGGGAGAGATTTGAGATTATTAATAAAGTTAAATCTACTATCAATAGCGAATGATACAAAATAGACTCTAAATTTTATAAACAACTGTTTTTATATATGAGAATGGTAATATTGGAATAATTTCAAGAGTCTGCTCTTTTTTCCTTATACTTAATTTTCTACGTTGGCCATAAGACTTTTTCAAGATTAGATACTGACCTCAATGTTCAAAAATTTTTTCTGATTATTAAATATTTATATATGAATTTTGTTATCTGTGTTTATATTTGAGCTTATATATATATATATATATATATATATATATATATATATATATATATATATATATATGATTACACATGATTTATTGTTTTCAGGATGAAAGTGACATGCGAAGACATTTTACTCCATTATCTACTTCCCACTGAATTCCTGGACTCTCCGGAGTGGGAGTCGTGCGACGCCAACGCGGATAAGCGCTTCCAGGTGAGTTCTACAAGAATTTCAATCCTACCAAATCTCTGCTAATTATTTTGTATGGAAGAGTCTTAAGCTAATTCTTGTTTCCACCAACTACAAAATAGAAGCATTTTCAGATATATTCACACAACATTGTTTCCTTCAGTTAGTAATCTGAAACATATATATGCAAAAAATAATTAAAATAACTAGAAAAAAACTATCCATGGTCCAAAGTTTTCTAGCGTTTGAGTTATTGTACTTATGCTTGACTTAAGATATGAATGCTTATAATTGGATGGTGTCATTTTTACCATTAATAAAGCTAGTATTCATTTCTTTTAATTTTGCCATCTATGAATTCAATGGAAATTAGGATTGCTTTTTTTATAAAGTTTTTCCAAAATTGTTTAAAGTATAATAAGTAAACATCTTTATGGATAGCCTGCTAACTGAAAGGATTTTATGGGAATATTTTTAAGCATATTCACCGCGTAGGCCTTGCAGATGGATTTTTTATAGTTGCTTGTAGCATTATTATTTCGTAAATGTAGAAGCCCTGAGAATTTCGAAACACCAACTCCAACAGATATACAAAAAACCAGAAACTTAATTTGTTTATCAAGTAGCAAAATTTGAATCTCAGATATTTATGCTTTCTACTTCTAAGCTGCGGTGTATCTCAAAGAATAATAAATATGTGAGAATGTTGATACCTTTAATCTAGCTTCTAAAAAACTGGATACAAAGTTATTATTTATTTAAGATAAATCATCAATGACTTAATTGAAGTAATCAATTAATGCGTATAAGTTTGAAGAAAATTTTGTTAAAGTTATAAGAAAATTTTGTTAAATGAAACTTTCCAAAAGTTTCATTTAACAAAATTTTCTTTAAAATGAGATATTATTTTCTTTTCAACAGAATTTTTTACATTTATTTGAATAGAGATCGTAAGTTATAAATTTTGCTCACATTAATAAAATATTAAAATGTAAAGACTTTCTATCTATGAAGCCAACGGAATTATTTTTCGCAATGGGAGTATTTTCAAATATGTTTTTAATATTATTGAGAATATATTCAATCCTGTTTTCATATTAATAAGAATATATAATTAGATTCTATCAAAAATCTGGATATTCTTAATACCATAACTCAGTTGAATCTGAGGAAGCATTATAAACTTAATTGAAAATAATTTTTCGATATTATTAAAACTCAACGTTGGTGAAGTTAAGTTATTAATATTTCGTATGAATGACTTGTTATGTTTTGCAGTTGCTGTAAGCAGAAATAGACATTTGGAAACATACTACAATTATCCATGTACGGATAGCGCGAAGTTTAAATGTTGTGGAAGTTCGATTGTGTTGCAATCATAGCAGTTCAATCACAATAGATGCAATACAGGGAAAAAATAAACACAATTTTAAAATGAGTAAAAAAGATTTTTGCAATAAAATTACTTTTGAATCTTTTAAATCTTTTCTAGGATTCTTATTTATTAATTGATTAATTTTTTTAATTGAATATGAATTATTATGCTAAAATTTTTCTGTGGCTTTCTGAAGCGCTTAAAGTGCATGTTACAAATGTTTCAACATAATTAAAGAAAATGGATTAGAGTACAATATATGGAACTACTTTGAAGAAAATTGACAAAACTATTTCTTTTTTCGTGTTTTCAGTTTTTCACCTGGCCGCAGACCAACAACACTAATCACTGAATACATGTTTTATTATGTTGCTATGACAACAAAAGACTTTATTCAGATAAATGTATAAGGATCATTAGTCAACCCCACATGTGAATTTTAATTGAGTTTTCAGTTAATTACTACTGATGATATTCATCTCAGAAGATTCACGGGAAGCAGTTTATATGCAATTTAAGCTCCTGAATTGACGGTCATTGTTAATTTTTTGTTTTTTAAACTGAAAAATCACTATCACAATCTAAAACGGTAGAAAAAATTAAATGCCAAAGTATTTCAATCTTTGATATAGTTTAGGTGCTAGCTATTTAAAATGTTATTGCTTCCATGAAGAAACTGACGTATTGGAAAACCAAATGATAAAATAAAAATAATGTAGGAATACAGAAGAATAACATCTTAACTGTTGTTAAAACTAATTTGAATTCGATGTTTAATGTTAACATGCATATGTTGAAATCATTTTCAATGTCAAAAAAAAGCTGGAGATTTTCAAAAAATGTACTAAAAGTAAAATTGCTTTGAGATACCACCAAATTTTTATTCAAAATAATTAAATTTTCTATGGAAACGTCATACATGATTCTAATAGTCTTAAGCAATCGGCAGTTAGAACCACAAGAGTATGAGTAGTATAATCGCTTTATGTCATCATAAAAATATGGAAGATGGATGAAAGGTAAAACATCCTTCAATTTCAAAAATTGAGAAAGTTTTCGTAAAGCTTGTTATTTGGCAAAAGCTAATAGATGTGTAACAATTCATCAAGTTAAAGATTTTCTTAAAATAAAGATAAAAAGCTATAAGCTAACTCATATTGCAAACTTAAAAATAAAGGGAACTTGCGCTCTTACGAAACTCAGAAAGAAAAATATTGATTCTGAGAAATAAGTATTTTACACGATAATGCTTAATTCTATACACCATTTTCTATACAATTATATTTTACTAAATATTGAATAACTGTGTTAAATCATTCATCATATTCTTCTTACCTATCATATCACATATATATCCTGCTGCTAATTAAATGAAAAATATGAATGTTATACATTCCTTACGCATCACAAATCGCACAGATTTCAGAGTCTGTTGTTTGAAAAGCACTAACTTATAACATCAATTTGATCTTGTATTCATTTGAGCTTCAAATTTATCACTAATTTGAGTACTTAGTACAACTAATTCTTTCTCATTCAACCTTTTTGACTTTCATAAATTAACAAAGTAAAGTAAAATCATTCAATTAAAGTTATGAAATGTTAATTAATAAAAGTAAATACAATAGATAACAATACTTTGGTTAAACACTATGAATAAATTATAAATCTACAATAAATAGTTTATAGTACATTTTGCTGTCCTTAAAAATAAATCTGTAAAGGGAATAAAGAATATGATGTTCAATAGGAATATGATGATGATGAATAAAGGAAGTGAAATATAAAGTAGTTTCTTAAAATGTAAGTTGCCATGGAATGAAATTTTTCGCAGATTTAGCTAGATAGGCGATCAAGCTAACATTGTATAATAGAAAAACATTAAGCTAACATTGTATATTAAAAAACACTTAATTGAGAATTTGAGAATATGTATGAAATTCCATTTGAAAAAACCATCTTCAAATATAATTTTAAAAAAAATGAGGAAACTATATTGGGAAATATATTTGAAGAATCCATTAGAGAATATATTTGAAAAATTCATTCAATTTTCAAAAAAAAAAAAAAAAAAAAATAGAAAATCAAAAAAGAGAAACTATTTTTGAGAGTGTATTAAAAGAAATCGTAAGAAAAAACCGTATCCAATAATGCATTCGAAGAGGTATAGACATTGATTTATCAGAAAAGTGCTTCATAATCCTTAATGAATGATTTTACTATGAGATGATGTTGAATCTTTTATAAACTTACTTAGTTCTTACAAAAAAGAATAACGAGAAATAGAAAAATCATTATTGTGCTTACGTCACATGCTCATATTTGTTTTTCTCATTATGATATTTTTGGGAGGATTTTTAGCTCTTTAGCTATTCCAGAAAAGGTCAACAGAGTATGTTTCATGAAGGGCAAAATGTTTATCAATACAATTTTTGGAATGTTACCTTTTTTCAAATGAAAACAAATTCTTTTATGTGTTTATTAAAGAAAATATTTAATATAAGTTTGATTAAAGTAAAGAGGAAACTTAAAAAAGAATTCCCTTTCTAATATCAGAAGCAGGTATGGAGAGATTTCAATACGATAGCATTCTCTGACATATTACTCATGTTACAAAAATTATTCTATAGTATTTTTACCAGAACAGTTATGATATCCTATCTACCTGAATGTTGAAAGTCATTTTCGATTGTATTTTGGTGTGTTCAAAATTTAACATTTCTAATAAACAAAATTAAAGAAAATAATAAAAAAGGTGTAGTGAAACCGATTGAAAAGTGCAGTTGGTGCATTACAAGATTGAATCTTTAAAAAATATCGAAATAATAACTTAAAATGATAATTACAAAAAATCAATGAACTGAATTATTCGAATTTAGTAAGACTGTTTTATAAAATTCATGTTTTATAAAAATCATTCTAAAATCAAACATACCTCTTTTAACTCGAAAAAGTATGGAAGAAAATAAAAATGCTCATCAATGTTTATGACCTGTTTCCGTTTGATGCTTTTCTTTTGCACCGCACCGTGTTTACAAAAAGCTCGGCATAGAATTACAGGCGTCTGGCACAATATGATGAATCACCTAACAAATGAAAGATATTGTAAAAACATCCACTAGGTTGTATCTTCTGGGATAGAATTCTTTGTAGCAAGTGGGCTGTATTCAATATTTCAAGGAAAGAAACTCGCCCGTGTCCTGAACTTCAACCCAAACAGATGTACAGACAAAAAGAAGAAATGCAAAAATTCCCTTCCTTTTATTCAAAAATGGCAGCAATAGAACTAATACTATTCCCTCCTATGGATGGATTCCTACCCATGCTCCTTGGTGATACAGGACTACACATATTCGTAAAAAGCAAATAAAGGATTCTCCATTTATAGTATTTCTAAATGTTTGAAAATGGAGCCTCTTGGGGAGATCAGTACCAACATTCTTAGTGTTTTTTGCCATAGTAACAATGAATCATCATTCCTAGAAATTTTTCTACTATTATGACAGGTTGATCGCTGGAGGAATTATACTGATTATTTTTCGAAAGTTCTCTGCTTATGGTCTGCTTTCGGTTCTAGCCTTTTGACTAATGCTTGAAAGGATTATAAAACAAACAAAAATTGTATCATTACGAAAGAAAAACTCTGATAAAGATTTTGATACTAAAAGCAAGATCGTGGTTTCCAATCGTAACAGGTAATAGGAAGGAACTTCTACCGTATCTACGTTTGCCGAGAACCCACTTTTATATCTTTCAGAAACCTTCAACTAAAAGAATTTTCTTTTCCTTCTTCTATAATATTGACATAAAATTAAAGGCGAAATGTTTAAAAATAGTAATCTCAGAGAATGGTAGATTATAACAGCATTTTGCTTTTTAAATATTGGCAACATTTTGGAAATCAATTTCCAATGCCAGTTATGCATTTACCACCCGCTTTGATAATTCTAACTAAGGAAATGTTTAAATTACATTCAAATAGTTCTAATAACCAACCTAGAAAAACTTTTGTTATTTTAAAATTTTTAAACAATATTAAAAAAGCAATTTATCAAGTTATAACTGACATTGTGACATTGTTATTGAAAGTCAAATTACAATATCCAGAAATTAAAAATATGTGTAATCATTTGTTCATCATCGAAAATATCAGGAGTAAATTTTAGGATGACTTAATAAAAGAACATTATTAATTTTTATAAATTGCCTTTCAGAAGACATCAGTAACTAGCAAATACACAAAAAGTTCTCAGTGGCTTTTTAGTAAATTTTCTCTAAATTATTTACTGAAAGAATAAATCGCGAAGTAAAAAAGATTGAAAATTATGAAATGTGCAGGGTCTTAAAACAGAATTAAAAATTATTTTCTTTAAATGTATATAAAATTGAAAGATTTATATTTCATAAATAAAATTTTTTATACTGATGCATTATATTAATTGAATGTTTTTGTAAATTCAAATATACAGATTCTCTATTTTAGTCCCGAGATTTAAACCAAAATCAGTCCATAAGACATATATAATTTTTCATTATTCCTGTTGCACTTTAAAGTTATGAATTTCAGAAGGATTTGGTTCTTGATGAAGACATAACGCAAATGTAACCGATTGTTTTTGAAGGAACGTTATAAGCCTTTGTTGGTATCATTGTAAACAATACGCCTTTTCTTCACACTATTTTTATCGAGTTCAAAAAATGTGAATGCTACTTTTTGCTTTTACTTTCTTTTATGTTTTAGCTAATTACAATCACTATGCATAGTTATATGGTAACAGAAAATATTTTTATGACAATTTTTACAACAGCTATCATTAAGCCTGTCAAAATACATAAAAACTTCCCATTTGTAAAAAAAAAAAAAAACGAATATTGTAGTATATAACACAGTATAACATTATAGATTACATTTAATTAAAACGATTCTATAACATAAAAAATTCATCAAATAGGATTATCTCTTTAGGTACCAATTGAAAATGGATAATTACACAAGAAAGCAGCTAAGCAAACCTTGATTAAATCTTTTTGCATGTACAACTTACATTATGATAACATTACTGCAAAAAAATTTGGCATGTTGACGTCATTCAAATTACCTTTGTAATACTTCCTAGAACGAGAATAATTTTTTTTTAAATTCGTTGATGTACTTTTCCCATAACACAAAGATTACATTTAAGTTGTACATAATAAATTGGTAATGCTGAAGTTTCTTTTCAGATAATGTTTATATAAATTTGCACAACATAAAGTGCAATATTTATATGTAAAAGAAAAAGTATGAAAAAAGGGGAAATGTGATAAAAATCTGGACATTTGTAAATGCATTTTTCTTTTTGAATTGTGGTTTACTCAAAATTTTATTGTCCTCCTGGACTAGGTCACCATAACGGCGACAGAGCCTTGCCAGTTGATGTGTTGGGGTCGCAAAGAGCTGCTGACAATCTTAGAGGGCAATCAGTTCCTCAACGTTGTGATGTATAATCTGATAGGCAAGGACATCACGCACAAGCTTTACTCGCTCAACGAACAACACTGCAAGGAACTGAACCAAGACAAAGTATCGATCGCGGATTCCCTCGAATTCTGGAGGAGCCCGATGGCGAGGAGTCATTCCGTGGACATGGTCCACACAGGGAGGAAAGGGCATGTCCGCTCACTGTTCTGGAAGAAGCCGGAAAAACAGAACAGGAGGACTAGCTCTGTTCTTGCTGATCACTTAGGTAAACACATTTCTCTTTTCAATTTAACTGATTCCGATTTCACATCATTGCATAAATGGGCTTCAAATAATAAATAAAACGAATCCATAAATTAAAAAGACGCATAATCTCAATTTTAAAAATAATTGTTCCATTTCATTGTACTAGCTTCTCAGCTCTTTATCTATTATCTGTACTCTTAAATACCATTTTTAAATATACAATATGTAATAATAAATATTTAAAAGTATAAGATTTTTATAAGTACTTCTTATAAATATCGATGGCATATTATTATATAGGATTATAAGTTCCACAAATAAAAAGTCTAGAATATAAAGCATTCAATGAATTTTGTTGATATGTGGAAAATCAGAATTCCGTTCATACCAATTAGTTATAGAAGATAAAAAAAAAAATATATCTGGTTGCATTTCATAAAAAAAAAATTTTTAATAAATTTCTAAAAAGACATGAAAGCAATACCTTTAGAGCGGGTAGTAACCACGACCCAAATCTATGCTTTTCTATTAACGAATTGGTAATTTTTCAAAGCCTTTTGCCCAGAAATTTTGGTATTCGTGAATACAAAAACAGATCAAACTCATTTCTGACGTTCTGTGCGGAATCGAATATAGCACCAACAAGATATAATTGCTGGTGTGATAAAAGATAAATGTCTGCAGGAGCGATGTCGGGAATACATAGTGGGTGTGGCAAAAGACCTCATTCGAATTCGTTCAGAATTCAGATATATGTGGTCTTGCATTACCTTGATGGAAGAGTACCTTTTGGCACTGGAACTCAGTTCGACGTTTAGATTTGGTAGAAGCGTCAACATAAATTAGCATTTGCGGTACACCTTACTATCGATGGTTTGACCATTTCCCATCTTCTCTTTGTAGATAATACAGTGTAAATTACACCAGATATAAAACACGATTTTTTTGTCAATCAAATTGTGCTTTGCAACGCTACTGACAGACTCACCGGGGACAAACCAACTTCCTATTCAGCTTGTGTTGTTGAAGTAAATCTACTCTTCATCACAAGTGAATTAGGGTTCATGTTTATTTGAAGTTAGAAATTCCATGGCTAATAATTCTAAGAATTAAAATGTTAATTTATTTTACAACTGGAAAATACCATACATTCCACACCGTACACCAAAAATATAATTCAAAACTATATCTAATTAAAATCTATTTAAATTAAAACCGATCAAATACCCGAATAATTAATTAAGTTCTTTCAAAAATATGTGACATATAAAACTCATTTCAGTTTTAATACTTAAATATCGCTTGCACAAAATTGATGGAGCAAAAATCTGAAAATCAGTGTTTGGCCAAGTGACGCTTAATCTTGTCCGATTATGAAAATCTCGTACTTAATAAACGTTAATCTTTGATTTGATCGAGAAAATATTTTAATTTTGATCTCTTCTGTATTGTAAGTGGAACAGATGTCATAGTCATTTTAATGTGATTTAATTAACAGCACATTAAAGGTTTTCAAACATGCGTGCATAAATTATTTACTATTAAAAAAACATATTATCTAGCATTTTCAAAGGCTGTAAGCGTCTAAACAAATAAATTAATAATAAATAATAAAGGCTAAAAAAATGAAACAGAAAATATGACAATCAAATTAGCATGACTGCGCGAAAGCAAGAAAAAACACAAATTTCAACAACTAATTAAAATTTCTTATGCTTAAAAGAATAAAATATGTTTATTACTATAAAATCAAAACAAAATTTCTTATTGTATAAAGAAAAAGTACAGAAGACATTATCATTCAAAAAATTAAAAATAATATTAACGATATATATAAAAAAAGAAAAGGTAGAATATAAAAGGAAAGAAAAAAATTATGAGAAGAAACAAATCAGGTTCAAAGAAGAGTATTCCTTCAGAAGTTGGATTCAATTGCTTTTGAAAAAATTCAAGTAAAAAATGAGAATTCATATGAGTTATAATATTATGCTTGAAAATGCAGCACAATAACCTTAACATTAGGGTTGCCACAATATAACGAAGAAAAATTCAAGATTATTAATCATTTCATTTCAGTTAACATTACTTATTCTCAAGAGAACGGGAAAAATTCAACAAAAAAAATTTCACCAAAAACAGAATTACATCAAATGGCTCATATGACACATTGTAAGCAATTATGTAAATCTTTAGAACATTTGATAATTGCTCTGAACTGATTTCGTCAGTTTTTACATACTGTTTAATATTTATGTATTTTTTATTTTCAGGAGAGTCTTACACGTCTAACTTTTCAGACCCAGGCTCTTGGCAAAAAAACAAGAGTGCCCCCAAGCACCCGGATCCACAGTTCGAAACTCCGGTCTAATCGTAGACTTACCCGTCCAATTCAATAAGTGTGCTCATAAGCTGAGAGGTATCGTAGGGATATTTCAGCAGTGTATGTAGTTGAATCAAGGTTCTAGATTAGAAAAATGTGAATAAGCAAACTATCGCCTACCCTTTATGTAATTCTCTCTTAGAAGCAAAGGTCTGATGAAAGTAGCAATTCATGTTTGATTACAATAAGAACTTATCTAAGAAATGCATGCAAAATGTCCTGTAAAACAAATGAATCGCTTTAAAACTGGTTCTCAATGCTGGCGCTTTCAAAGCGAAAGAAAGTTTTGTTCGTCATCAAAGCACCAAAAAACAAAAAAGCTATGATGATAAGTTTTAGTGACCTTTTGCAATAACAGAGAGGCACAAGTAATGAAAGATTCAACGATTTCATCACCAATAATAGAGTTGTAGACGATAAATGTATTTTTTTTAAGAAACGAAATTAATAGTATCTTATGACATTTTTTAAATTAGAGTGACGTTAAAAAACTATATTAACGCATTTTTTCTTTCTGTTGAAAACTTTTTAAATTTCATCAAAATGCATGCTGAATTCTTGCAATGCACAAAATCATTACAATGTGAAAATCATGTTCCATAACCACTAAGACAAGAGTTAAAAATTAGCAGTCACCGAAAAAAATGCTTCTGCTATATATTATATTCGCTTACTTTTTAAATTTTATTTTGTGCAAAATGTAGTCGGCACTCTTTAATGCGAGTAAACTATTTCCGATTTTTGTCCTCTCAGACAGTAGTCTCCAGAAAAAATAAATTATTAGTGACGTTAAAATTTATGTATAAGTAAAATAAGAC
This sequence comes from Latrodectus geometricus, assembly GCA_026290005.1. Classification (NCBI taxonomy): domain Eukaryota; kingdom Metazoa; phylum Arthropoda; class Arachnida; order Araneae; family Theridiidae; genus Latrodectus; species Latrodectus geometricus. The sequence goes on from JAPDSC010138156.1 coordinate 142,621, forward strand.
ATCAAACACACTGAAAAAAAAAAAGATAAAATAACTAATAGGTGAAATTATTTCACAAAAAAAAAATAAAAAACATTAATTGGAACAAACATACTTATTTAAAAATTTATATTGTACGCGTTATTTGAAAATTGCCATAAATGGTTGGTCAGAGATAAATTTGGTAGAAAAAATAATAATAAATGAAATTCTACTTAAAATTATATTTTTTGTTTTATCGGAAAGGAAATATTTTTCCGATGTTTTATTGAAAACAAAATATTCTTTTACATGTATTTTAGAAACAAAATATTTTTTCGATATTTTTTTAAAAAAGAAATTTTTTGATATTTGTTTCCAAACGAAATATATTTTTCAAGGTTTTTCCAAAAATAATTTTTTTTTCGATATTTTATCATAAAGGAAATGTTTTGTTTTTGATAAGGTGTTTTATCAAAAACGAAATACTTTTTCTCTAAACTACATCTTTCTCAGTATCATCCGAGGTAATACATACATTGGAAGAAATGAGTAACATGCATCTAATTCCTTATCTTCCAAATTAGGAAAAAAAAAAAAAAAAAATTAAGCACTAACTTGAAATTCGTATTAACGATAGCCGACTGCAATTTCAAACAACAATGTCTTAAAAAATAAAAACAAAAGTTCATGACCTATGTTGCTTGTAAGCACAAAGCTAAATCATACTTTCTACTTTTTACCATACAACGTGAATAAAGTGACAGAAGACCGACAAGCCCATTTATTTATTTCGGGCTTTGTTTTCTTCTTTTTAACTTGTGAGCATTAAAGAACAAAATACGGTTCATAAACAGCAAATGTTTGAAACACAGTAAGCATTTCGATAAATAATCTAGTTACTTATATCTAGGAGATTCTAAATTCGTTTTACGGAACAGAAGTAACACAGAAATAATTTTAATTCCAATTTCTGAGGCTCAAGAATATGAGGTAACTCCTTAAACTTAAAATTTATTCCATTATTCTGATAGTTTTATTGTGCTGAAAAGTTCATTAAATTTGGTGAAATGCACAAAGCTCTATTTTTCTCTCACCAATGCTTTGCGAACTTATGTAGCACATACGCAGATTTTAAAGGCGTATGAAAATAATCTCTGAAGCTTAAAAAAATATGAATTTTGCTTTTGAATAAATCCTTTTAATGAGAAATATTTGCGTTATAAAAAAAAATTAATTTAATTCTCTAATGTAAAATATTTAATAATATTCGTAAAATTTGAAAAAAACACTAAAAAGAATTCGAAAATAAAAAATTATTATTGTGGTAAATATATATATATATACCACAATAATTTTAGTTTACTTTACGTATTTCAAAAGTAAGAGTCAGAAATGTAAAGTCAAATAGAGAGGATTTAATAAGTATATTATATAAATAATATATATATCAAAAATATAAGTATATAAAATGGAGATGTAAATAAATATATTTCGTACAGAGGAATATGGTTCGCAAATAGTGTTGAAGTGCTAGTACGAAAAGCAATATTAACAGTACGTATATAAAAATACAAGTAAAAATCATATTTTATACGAATCAATAACTCATTTATAAAATTTACAATAGCCACTCAAAATAACAACCAATAGACATACAAGATACACAATGATACTACTATAAAATCGAGTATTTCATTTTAGCAACTATCAATGAGGCAACCAGATCTTATGCAAATGTTATGAAAGTATCGTACACTATACGCAGAATGTGATACCAAAAGTAGGAACGCAGCGAGAAATTCGAGTGAGAAGTGTGGTCAATGAACAGATCAACAGCTTCCTATCCGATGCTAGTTGTAAACACACATCTAGATGATTTTTAATGTTAATCATGATGTGCTAGAACCACATTCGTGTATGAACACTTTATCTGCAAGAACATCGACAGATAAGATAAAACTATACCGGTAAGAAATTGCTGTCTGCATTAAATGGCTAGATAGAACGTACAATCGAACGATTTAGCGAGCAAAGTTCGTGCTGTAACATCGATGAAAAACTTTCTTACTATTTTTTACCGCGTTCTTGTGCTACGAACTTAAAGAGAACTGAGGATGTTAAAAATACCCGACAGAAAAAGATAGCCTTACCAGCAAATAAAACAACAGCAGTTAAAGTGAGATTGACTGAAATCACACACACACACACAATGCGAGTGTGAACATGGGACAAGTTGGATCTGCGAAAGCATTTCTACAATCACATTCCTGAATTAAATTTCCTTATTTTGATTCTCTTTACTGGTTTTTATAAAACTTGTATCTAATTTCAAAACACCCTTTATGTATAAATAAACACAACTGAATGCCACAATACAAATCAGAATATGAAATATTTTAAGCAATATATTCGGAACATTAGGAACATTATTTCTGAAAATGGTTACAATGATATAGTTTTTACCTACCTAAAAATAGCTATGTGTATTTCTCATTCTGTACAATTTAAATTTCAATTAAATTTTGAAATTATGAATACTCTAAAAATAGTGCTAAAATGCAATGAATTCACAAAAGTTTGTCACTTAATTATGCAGGATAAATTCTAGAGAAAAATTTTTTTGTATACGTGTGACATGCCAGAATTTCGCAAAAATTTTGTCAAATTCTGGCATGTTTGATGAAATATAAGTTTTACATCGATAAACAATTCATTATTTTCTAACTTCTCTTTTGAATCATCAGTAGATTTTTTATTACGATACAACGAATATTTTAATCTCGTTTAATATTTGTCTTATAAATTTAAAAAAAAACGCACAAAAAATAATCGAATCGCAATAAAAAATTAATTTTTGATTTATAAATACAAGTTACTGACAATACAAAGAGCGATTAATGATGGAAATTTTCCCTCTTTTTCAACATAATTAGTTTCTACTCTGCTATCATGAGAAGACAACAAGCATAATTTTGCCAATGAAATTTTTGTGTTAATAGGCGATTTATACATTCATTTTGTGATAATTTGACATGCTAGACCTGTATTTATTTAGAATATTTATGAATGTTTGTGATGTTTTATAGCCATGGCATTACATTTTCATGTAAATAAATTGTAATTAGATTTGTAATTATTCAATGGAAATGTATATGAAGGAATTGAGGCAGAAAGGGATTTTCAATAAAGAAAAAGAATTCTCTATTTTGTTTTCAAGCTTCTCGGTTTTGAAATTTATTGAAAAATTATTATAATATAAAAAAAGAGCAAAAGTTTTTGTCATTTATCAAACACTTGTTATTCTTTCGATTGTTTAGGTATGAAGTAAAATGGGACGAATAGCAATTTTATAAAATAATTGGAATTTACAAGAATAAAAGGCTAATACAGGTATAGATATTAAGAAATTAAAAAAAAACAAACTAACAATCTACAATTTTTGAATTTATATTGAAGATTATTTTTAGTGCTTTTTTCACCATATTCTCAGAAATAAACTTATATTGAGATCTAAAATAATTTTCATAGTAAAAATTTCAATTTTAAAAATTTTAACCCCCTAAAACATGTCCTAGAACCCTTTTAGTTGCTATGTGTGAATACGTTTAATCAGAACATTCTGAGAGTAAGACAATATCTTGTCGCAAGACCTAATGGGCGAAATTGCATCAATAATCAAAACAAAATTTTAAATTATCGATCTAAAATTTAATCCGAATATTCTGAGATTCACAATGATTTCATCTGATGTGAATGAGCGAATTGCAGTAATGTTTAGATTACCCCTATCAAACAAGTTTTAAATTATAGATTTAAAAATTGTTTATGAGAATTTTAAAGTTGATTCTGTTTAATCTTATGTATATGATAATGAAATGAAATGAAATTCTGCAATCCCGTTCTGAAATTCCGTATAAATGAAATTCTGCAAAATAATCGATATAAATTTTACACAGAAATAGAAAAACAGTAACAAAAGAAAACCACCAATCAATATATATATATATATATATATATATATATATATATTGAAATTTAATTTAGTTGAATTTTAACTTTGGTTTGATACTTAGGATTTATCTGAGGTTGAAAAACAAAAGGTGAAAAGAAAAAAAATCATTATTGTTTATATTAATTAATATTTCATAGTTATAAATCAATAAAAGTGCTTTTAGAACAACTTTAACGTAATGCTTAGACTTTCTAGTGCTGCTCAGATACTTCACATTAAATACTTCATTTTTATCAATTTGTCTCGAAATCACCAATCAAATTAGATAAAAATTTTCATTAAGAATGGGTAAGTTTTCTAAGAACACGAAGTTTGCAATTATAAGATGGTTTCTGCTATATACCATGATTTTAAAATTCATCAAAAATTACAAAACATTTTGTTCAATATATTCACTCAGCAGTTATTTTCTCTAAAAATCTAACTGATAATAATCACCTCAGGGATTTTTTAAATTTCATCATATTCTTATCGAGTTGAAGATCTCTTTTTCTATTGCTTCCGTTCCTTCCTCTATTCCCGAAATGATTGGAGAAACCAAAGATAATGTAAGATAATTATTGTCTTATACTTCGACTGTGTGCTATCATTTACGATGAATTTGTTACATATGCCAGATCAATGGATTATATAAAAATAAATATATGCTTGAAAAACGTAGTGTTTATTTCCCATAAAGCACCCGCATATGTATTAATTTGAAAAAGATGTTTACTTTCCATTAAGAAATTTTTTTTTTTCTTCCTTTACCCTCAATGAAGTTATACGCTGCATTCGAATTATCCAGCTCATAATTATAACCAGTGATTCTACTTTAGTAACTGTATCTTTAATTTTAATTACGCCGTATATATAATATTAAAATCGTATCGTTAAGAAAAATATTATAAATATAAAACATCAATTAGTTCAAAATAAGAATAAATATCTCATTTATCTTGTATTTGTGTAAAAAATTATAATAAAGAGCTAAATAGTTTAACTGTTTTAAAAAGCTAATTTTTGTGGCCTAACTACTCTAACTTGCCAAAATATGTGGCATAACTACTATACCAGGTATGCAACAAAATTGTTCAAGTGCCAGAAGAATAATTAGTTTGATGCTAGATTTCAAATGTTTACTTTCCAAGCATGCTTGGTTTTAAAACTGAACAAATCCTGCCTGTTTTCAAATAACTTCCACTGGACTGCAGGATTTCATCAGTACATAGAATGTCCTAAATTTATATGCATATCTATTATTGGTTTCAAGAGTGAAAAATGAAAATTATATACTGCAACAATAAAAGAGACTATGTAACAAGACTTTTCAAAAGATAAGCAAAAAACTATAAATACTACGCAAACATGATTGCTTCACACATACTGCAGAAAATTTTTTTTTTTAAAGTTCTAATCATTGTAGTGTGGAAATGTACAGTGAGTAAAAAATATAAAATTTCAATATGAAATTTTATTCACATATAGACATTTTATTATCATGTGTTAGTGGTAATAAAATATCTATATATTAATAAGTAATTAGCCTTTCTTCTGCATTGGATTCGAAAGTCAATTCACCTCTACTAAAAGCATTTTGTACCAAAAAACTGCAAATTCAAAATAACCTAGCTCCTTCCATTGTTAAAAACCTTCATTTCAATGAAATTCTTTTATAATTTTTCTACACTTATATCCGTTTTGTTGCATATTTTAATTTTTAAAAGTCATATCAGTCAATTTTAAGAACTTTTATTATTTAAGACCACAAATTAAAATTATTTGATAAATAAAAGGTTTCATTAATACTAAATAGTGGAGCATAAAATATTGATTGTCATTGGGGAGTAAGAAATGAGCATAAAAAATTGAACATACATCAATTCTTTGAAATTAACTTTCTCATTATATATTCATTAATTTCTTTGAATTTGAAGAACCTTTGCACACATTTACAAGCCAATCGCTACCGTATAATTACGCATTTCAAATACGACATTTATCATATCATTATTCTCCATAGAAGTTTCGTAGGTTTTTGAGAATAATGCAATTATTTTTAAAGTATGTATTATTTTAAGCGCAGCATACACACAAATATATATATATATATATTTTTTACTGTGCATAGTTTTAAACATAATAAACTATTTATTTAATAAAAAGCATTTAACACTCACAAAAGGAGTTTTTATAAATATTTTTATTAAAAAAAAAAAAAGTTATTTATCGAATAGGTAGTTTAGCATACATTATATTGACAGGAATGCCTATCTAAAAATTAAACTTTCATAATGTTTATATTAGAAAATGCAGCTAAAAGAATTTTTCAAATGAACTAACCCTTTAATTTCAAATAAAATTGTAATTTTTTTTGTACCATTAAAGTTATGTGTATACATATTTTGCTATCCAAAAATACTCTCCTATCACATAAGAAATACATACGGTCATTTAACCAAGACTCAACATTTTGAGAAAATGAAGAAATACATAGAAAAAAAATAGGAAAACTAGATTATGAAAAAAATCATACACTCAAATTTATTCCTAGTTCATTTTCATTCAAGAGAAAATTGAATGAAGACATTTGTTTCATCCCATAGTTAGATTAAGTTTCTATTCTAGAATATTAAAATTATCCTTATGAGATAAATGTAATGAAAAAAGTCGAGACAATATAATAGCTTCTACTACAGCAACCAAACAATCACCCCGATTTAGTATACTTATTAAGAATCAGTTTCCAAATCGAGTCTGTTTGCATTGAATCTTAGGGATGATTAATTAATGATGATCATCATTATATTTCTTCATGTTAAGAAACTGCCTTTAAGACTTTAAAATTTTGTTACATCTCATAAGGGGAACTTTTATAAATTTGATTTTGAAATAAAGTTTAAAAAAGGCTAAATTAATATTTCTAACAGAAAAAAATCCAACCATATTTAAAAGGAAAATGAATTATTGTGACTTTTTAAATTCTACAAGGATTGATCCAAGAAAATGTTATAAAGAACAGAATTTGAAAAATAATGAAGGAACATTTTCTCAAGAGACAGATGGAGCTGTTGTAGAAAAGTTTAGACAATAGTTTTCTGACTCGTTAGAAAGACTATTTCATTTCTTATTCATAAAAAATGCATCTGAAATTCACAATCAAATCGTGCAAGCATAGCTTTATAGAATGTAGACATCATTCTCTGACATTGCAATGAAAAACTACATGTAGCTCATAGAACTTAATTATTAATAATCGTATGAAATCTAAAGTAATCGTTATAAGAAGCAAAAACAATTGATCAAAACTGGTTCAGTGAGTAAAAAATGCTATCAAACTGGATTGAAGAAGTTAATCTTGGATTTAAAAATCTAAAATTTATATAGTCTTGGATTTAAATGTCTAAGATAATTGTTGATT
>JAPDSC010138164.1:0-13430 GCA_026290005.1 Latrodectus geometricus
ATTATATATATAAATTTTAAGCTGGAATTTTCCCTAAATTTTCATATCTCTTTAGTTTTAAAATTATGTTTAATATCAATAAAACACAAAATTTTTAATAATTGAAGATTTCAAATATAATAACTATAGAACTTTTTAAAAGCATGTGAAACAAATACAATTCTATACATACTACTTGATATTAATTGGAATTTAATTTCGAATTACTACAAAATGTTAAATTTTCAGAAAATGAAATGCAATAAATAACATTTTATATTTGAAAAGAAAAAATAAATTAATGATAGCTTCCGAAAATTGGTAAATTTATTTTTAACAAAAAAGAAAAAAATCTTTGACGATTCCATAAAAAAGAAAAAATTCAATGAAAATATAATACATTCTATGCTTATTTTCCATAAAGCATTGAATGTAATGAGTTTTTATGGGTGAATTTAATAGAAAGAATATTATGGAACCTGGAGCTGAGCGGACAGCTACATGATCCAGATTTTAGTTCATCAACTGCCAATTTTAACATCTTATTTGGATGTAGATGACTTAAGTAATTCAAAATCTATTTTTAAGTTTAGATTCCTATTCGTCAGATCTTGTGTAAGAAGTGACCTTAATATAAAAATAAACCAATCTGAACCTCAAATATTTATGATATTAAATCTCTTTTTTACTGAAAAAAGGCTTTCACCAATTTATATATTCAACCCTCATGTCTTGCATAAAAAAAACTTTGAATTTTTTAAGACAAATTTTATATAGAGAAAAAAGTTATTGAGCAATGCTATACTCTTTTATTATACGGAAAATAAAAAATGCAGCATTAAAGTTACTCTTGGTAAAAGTAATTCAAGGTAACGGAAATTAAAGAGAAAATAAAAATTCTACTAAAGAAAAGCACGCTTGTGTGTAAGACTAATAAATGTAAAATAATATACTATACATTCATAAACGAAGCACATAAACACACTATTCCTGTCCAAAAATATTTGTATTCAATGATTAATAATATAAATATTTATTAGAAAGTATAATATATATATAAAAGCATGTATGTAAATTTCCGATTATCATGATAATAGTATTAAAATAATTTATTTGCAGGTTTGCACGCAATGTAATCATTATACATGAATATATATAAATTTTGCAACAAAGTAATAATATAAATATATTTGAAAGACTTTGTTTTTTTGATTTTGAAGTCATTTGAAGGATTTTTAGTTTATTAATTAATTCAAATATTTAAAAGTTCTTTTAATTAAAAATGTAGTTTTTTATTTCTATGTCATAACCAAAAATTCAAACCATTTAAAATGTTTAACTTAGGCACATAAAATTGAAGACTCTTTTCACTTCCGTTTACTTTTCTCAGATTAGTGAACTCCGTATGAGAAGACAATAAGCAGGCGACTTTTTTTTTTTTTGTTCGTGAGGAATCTGGCTTCTACACAAATGGGCGCCATCTTGGCCACATGTGGCATATTTTGACTGACAAAAAACAGGTGGAAAATTCACGGTCAGCTGGAAAATGTCTATTTGATCTGTTTTCTATTAAAGTTAGTAGTAATCCCATATAGACAAAGCCTTTTGTTTTATGTCTGAGAAAAGAAAAGTGTGCCGAATATGCAAGCGATAAAGATATTACTCGTTACTTTAATGATAATAACAGTTATTTAATAATAACAGTTATTTTCAAGTAAAATCCAGAAAAATTGAATTTTTCTATTTATAATATTATTAATTATTATTGATTGATATTGACATTAAGTATTAGAATGCTAAAAAATAATAATTTTTATAAAAAAAATAAAATTTAAAAGTGTTTAATATATTTAAAACTACTTTTTATTTGAAATCAAAGTTTTAATTATTAACTATACTTCAATGATATTGTGTTTAACATTCATATAAATTATTTACAATAATAAAAGCTATCAAATATAGCATCTGCAGTAAGATAAATAGAATTGTAATTAAATTTAGAAGGAATATTTGACAGCAAAGTAACAGCTGTTATTAAAAACATTTTCAATTATCTTCCATTTGTATGTTGGTGACTCTTTTTATAAAAATCATGCTAATTAATAAAATTAACTAAACACAATTGTTAATTGATTTAATATATCCTTAAATAAACATATATATATATTTCAAAGTTTTATTGTATTTTATATAATACATATATATTTATGTATTGCACGCTTTCATATGTTTTTAATTTTTCAAAGAAATATAAATTCACGCATTACTAAGCTGACTATAATGAATAGGATTATAATTTACGACAGAAATAAATTATAAAATTATGCTTAACTGATAAGAAATATCTTAATATATGTAAATGAATATTATATTGTAAAGCAAAGTATTAAATTTTGTTTAAATTTTATGATATAAATATAACAAATTTAATTTTGAAAAATTAAATTTCCGTAAAAAATAGTTAAAAATATTTTTAAAAATATTAAATAATAATAATTAAACTTAAAAATGAGCAATTGATTGCAATATTATTCTTATTTATTTATATCTTTCTTTGATAAAATTTCTATTTATATAGGTAATTTAAAAAATTTAAATTCTTATAGAAATCTTGAAATAATTACTACAATGTATATGTAATAATACATTGTAATAATATTTTCCTGTTTAAAAATTAAATATAATTGAAAGGCAAAATAGAAAAACTATAAAAACACACAAGAATTTAGATATTTTAGATTTGATTATTAAAGATTCGTAAAATCATATTTATTTTCTTAATTTAAAATTTGACTTAAAATCATTTTAATTAGAATAACTTCATTAACATTCATAGAAAGTATTAAATGTCCCAATTCAACGTTAATAACTCAACATTTATCCATATAGCTCAATTTATTTTTTAACTTAATTTAAATTAATTAGAAGAACAATAATTATTATGTTTATTTAATCTTTACAGAATTCACACATGAATTCCATAGCATTTTGTCAAGCTAATGCATCACCAGGAAGAAATAAATGGATCATTTTCTTTGGTAGAGGAAATTTTTGATTCGATTCCAGCTAAAGTTGAACAACAAAAGTCGGTTGTTGCGCATCTGTTTCTTGCAAACATGCAACACCTTGTCAACTGTGAGGGTAAGTGTCTGGGGATTTTTTTTTAAGTCTCTATGCTAATTAACTGAAATTAATCAATTTAGGTATCTATAAGCTAGTGCTTCACCATGGAGACATAAATGGATCGCACTCTTTGACGGGTGAGAGTTTGGATTTGATTCCAGCTGTTGTTGAGCAACAGGAGTTCGTTGTTTCATATCAGTTTCCTATAGACATGTAACACCTAGTCATGTCAGAGTAAATATTTAAACGTTTTTCAGGTTTCTTTCCTTGAGATACGTGAATCTGACCCACTATTTATGAAAAACTTGTCCTTAAAGGTAACCCATTGTAAATATATAAATGTGTTATGACAATATTTGATGTTATCGAAACTTGTGAGTGAATCGTAAAATCTTTAGTCAACATGCAAACAATTTGTGTGTTTTAGCTTTTTCCTTGATACTAAGAGATTTTGTTCTTTGAAAGTCTAATTAAAACTATAAATACTAGTGGAATCAAAACTTGACATGCAAAATTTGTTTGTTGGACAGCAATTCAATAAACATAATATTAACTAAAAACCAATCAATTTATAAACTTTGCATTTTTCAAGTATAATTAACATTCGAAATTAAGGCATTCTATATTAAAAATTAAATCTAAAATTTAAAAAAAAATTTCAGAATTAAATTAAAAAATATTAATTTAGTAATTGGAATTCATGTACTTAGTATTTTCTCTTTTACGATTTTGTTCTACTAAAATGGAGAAACATTTGACCATGACTGGTTGAAATAGGAAATTGATTGAAGACTGTTAAAGAAGTTGGGTATTGCTTTCTTGAAAAAATATTGTTATTAATGTTATAAATATTATAAGGAACGAATGCATGTAATATTGAATTGTAATGTAATGAACGTACTTATTGTATTCTAAAATTTATTCATAACAGTTATTATTTCGAAAATTGTTGATTCAGTTTTAACGATAATCAACTTAAGAATCAAGAAGCTGATGTCCACTTTATCTTCCCTCATAGTGGCAGCACAAAGCAATTTAAGAACAGTAGAGGCAAAATAGCTTCAAATTGCACTTGAGAACTTATTGCCATCCAAAAAGCCCTAAAGGAGTATATAAAACCTGAAGCAAATGAAAAAGCCAGAGGACATATTTAGTGACTGCCGAGTTGCTCTTTAAGCAATTCAAAAGGATTCTACAAGACTCATAGATATACACAAAACGTTTCATAATATTTTCTTTTTGAAGAAACCGGGCATTATGCAGTGGGTACCTGCAAATGTTGGCATTGCTGAAAACGAGAAAGCAGATGCCTTGGCAATAGAAACAAGACAATTAAATACAACAGAGTTACTCATACTACTCTTAGAGATATCAATTCTGTGGCTAGGGCAAAACTAAGTGATAGAAAAATCGAAATCAAGTACCGAAATTCAGAAATCAGTACCAATAAAACTCTCACCAGCACATTGACAAGATTAAGGACAGGACACTTCAGGGGGGGTTGAAGATTCTTAAAGACTGGAAAAGGACGTATTGCTACTGCCAAGACATAAAACTCACCCCCAAACACCTCTTTAACTGTCCAGCTATCCTGGCGCAATTGTAGCTACTAAGTGACAACCCATGGGCAGATTTATGCCAAGAAAATTATCTTCAGATCGCAGGCGCTGTACATAAGACCTTTGGCCCTATTTGAATTTGTTTTCTACCTGTGACATGAATCCAACCAACCAACTTGAATCATTGAAAAAGCTCCAATTTATCATTCTCATCACTATTGTCTTCATTTCCAGATAACAAATTATGCTGATTAACAGAACTAAACATTAGGTTTTCATCTCAATTTGTTATTCAACAACTAAGAACCTTGCGGAACAAATTTTCATAGAAGCATATAATTCAGAAAATAAATTGTTTCTTAAATTCTGGCACAGTTCCTTGCTATCACATCTGAGTATCAGCAAACAAACTGATGCCCTTTTCGCTGAGAATTCAACTTATAATAACTTGGTTGAGCTCAATTTTCAAAACTATTATAACAGTCATGCTCATAGAAATGAAATACATGAAGAAAAAACTCTAAATACATATGTCTGTCATTTTAAAACTTTTTAACGTGATCTTATTTTTCAGATTTCTCGATTTGTTATTTCTGAATCGAAATATTTTTTAAAGCAATTTTTCCCCAATAGACGATATTTTGTTTTACGTTTTTTGACTCAAATTATAAATTTATCAAACATTTGATAAATTTTCAGAATTTTATTTTATTAATATAATTTTTAATTTTAGTTTTTGTTGCTATTTTATTTTTTGTAATTTTGTGAATTTTGTATAATTATTGTAGTTGAAAATTTCAATCAATTTGTAGAAATAGCAATTTCTATTGACAATGGTAGGCTGGTTGGTTAGGGTATCTCTCCCGTTACCGGAAGATAGTGAGTTCGAATCCCAGTTTATCTGAAGATTTGTCGTGTTCACTAGTGGTGACTTGGGTACGTAAAATATGTCGTGTTGGCAATGCCCTCCATGTTCGCATTCCAAAATTAATACCTTTGGGAGTGTTAGGAGCCAGGCCTTGGACTTCCTATTTCTAAATTGGAATACCCAAATAGTGTTGCCATCTATGATCAAAAGTCATAATTACACCCTCCATAGGGGGGGCAATGCTCTAAAAAAGAAGACGCTCTTTTTGATTTCATTCGCTCAGTCCCAGGCGTCATAAGTAACAACAGAAATTTTTATAGATTTTGAGTTGAGTTCGTATTAATTATTTAATTAATCAAATTGAAGTAATTAGTTATTAATTTTTATAGATTTAATATTTAGTTCATTATTCAAAAAGATTTTTTTCGTGGCGTGGTATAACCCTCAACATAATTTTACCTAACAGCATATTAACAACGCATTAATAATTAACTTTCTAATTAAAAAATAACTGATTAATAAATTAAAATATTGTGTCGCATAATTTCAGTTGATGTTATATACGAATAATGTACTCTATTATTGCTTCATTAATTAATCATAGCCCATATGTATTTTAATCATAATAAACTTCCCCAGTGTGAATTTTTACGTATAGTTTGCTTTTCTGCCAAATATTTATGTTGGTAGAGAAAACAGTTTTACAGATGCATTTTCCTTCTCTTAATTATATATATATATATATATTTTTTTAATCTAATGAGATAATATGAATTTATCAAATAAAAAAGTAACATTCACAAAGAATAGGTAAAATACCATACAAAATATATTAATATTATAAATATAAACAGTTTTCTCATTTTTTTTTTAAATAAATGCTGGCTAACTTTCCAGTCTGTAAGACACAATTTCTCAATTTCAAATTCATTGATTTGTTGCCTGCCAAATTTATAAAGCATTGATTTCATTGAAATAAGTCTTCAAAATCTACTATATATTGAACAAGATAAGATATTAAATTTAATTACTTTTTTATATATTCATGGAGCAAATACACACTTCATTATTTCAAAAATGAGTTAATAAAATACTAATTATAGTAATTAAATTATGTTAAATTAATTATCAAAAGAATTGTGACTTTAAAAGTACCATTTGTCTCATTAAACTATTATAAAGGAAATTTTCATGTATTATTCTATCAAATAAAATTCTAGAAGATTATGTTGAAAGCTTTTAGTTGAATATATATTTTTCGAGAGTTATTTTGTAATTTATTTGTACAAAAGCACTTGTGAGTATGTGATATCATCAAGATATGTTTGTTTAATTCTCTTCAATAAGTAAAAGATAAAAATTTAAAATTTTTAGAAAATTCACGTGGAAAAAATATCGAGAAAATTTTTCCCTCAAATTAAATTAAGATTAATAAGAAACATTGTATGAAAGAAATTTAATTTTACATGAATGTTACCTAAGAAATATACTGCTCATCCAAAATGTAACATCGAAAAAGACCAGAGATACCACAAAATTTATTTGGCAGAAAAGTTGTACAAAATTGCAACCTCTTCTCTAAAGTGTGTATGATGACAAAATCAGTTGTTTATACAGTCGCCGTTGTTGGTCATAACCACTCCCACACGCCTCTGCATTGAATCAAAGAGGTTTCGGATGTATATTTAAGATATAGCTGGAGATCTTCACATACTTCCAAAGTTGATTTGGTGTAGCAGTGGGAAGTGTATCACAAGGCAGTTGTGCATGGATCACACATTTCCGATTAGCGATAGATCCAGAAAACAAATTAGCCAAAGAAGCAATTCAATCTGATTACAGAATAACTCTTGAGCACTGATTAGAGCGTCGTCCGGAAAGTAGTGAGTTCGAGTCCCGGCTTATCCGAAGATCCGTCGTGTTCACTAAAGGCGACTGGGTCATGTAAAATATGTCGTGGTCGTAATGTTCTCCATGTTCCCATTCCAAGTTAATACTTCGGGGAGTGTTAGGAGCTAAGCCTTAGATCTTTTGTAGCTTTCTATCTCTAAATTGGAAGACCCAAATGGTGCTGCCATCTATGAGCAAAACGTCGTACTTCCTCCCTCATGGGGAGTGCTCTGTTCTAAAACGGAAGACTATTTTTCTAATTTCATTCGCCCAATCACAAACGTGCGGGTTTGTCTTTACCAAGTGTCATTAGTAACGATTAACAACAAAACTAGTAAAAAAATTTATTTTTTCTTTGTTATTTTAATTACTATTTTCCTTTTTATGACAGAAATAAGGCTAGATTTCCATTTGATTTAACTCCGAAGTATACAATTAAAATACAGAAAAGACTACTCATAACTCAAGGCTCAACTAGTTTTAGACCCTAAAACAAATTACATATTTAACAAACGCCTTGAAACTAGTCCTTTCATGTTGCTGGTCATACAGAGGGACAAAAAATAAGCCTTCGTATAACATAAATCTGGCATTAATATAACTGCTAAAAAAGAAATAGGATTACAAATTTTCGAAAGTAAAAAAATATCAGATTATTCAGTGGAACAGAAAAGGATTATTTAATGCTAAGGATAACGAAAAAAAATTAAAACTTCATAAGTTTTTAAGGTTAAGAAGTTATTAAAACTTTATAATTCGTTACATCTTGTAACAAAATGTCGGAGAGAAACTTCCATCGGAAATGATATTAAGAAGGGTTCAATTGGTTGAGAAGGAAAATCTGGTAACAGAAAATACCTTCTTAACTTCCAGATCTTCAAATTTATTTTTCGTAATATTTAAGGAAAAAGTTGATAAAAGTTACATATTTGTTTTCATCTTGAAAACCCGTTTGAAGATTAGCTGAACTTTCATTAGGAAAAAGAATATTAAGTATTTAATTAATTAAAAAAGCAAATCTAATTACCACTTTACAACTGTTCCATGGTAAAAATATCAGATTAAAGGAAACAGGAAATGATGCCCTGACACTATATGGAAAACTTTGAAAAACAAACTTTTCCAAATAAGTTTTGAGAATTAAAATGTTACTAAGAATTATATGTTTGTTTCCATTTTCTAAAGCGTTTAAGAAGGACATCAAGAAAAAGAATGCTAAGAAGAATTTGATTAGTTCAAGAAAGAAATCTGATTACAAATTCGTCATAGTGAAAACATTAGATTATAGAAAACAGGAAATACTGAATTAACCCAATGAGATTTTAAGGATATTTTTCTTTTAATTTTTGGAAACTTAGAAATGTTACTAAAATTACATATTTCCATCTTGAAATGCGTGTATAGATATAATGAAGCAATTTCATTAGAGAAAAGAATATTAAGAAAAATTTGGTTAATAAAAAAAATACGATTACAAGCTTACCATAGACTTTATAATAGTTTGTGCAAGGAAACAATGTCTGTTAAATACTTAGAATTACAGTGGGTAAATTTTTTCTGCATTAATTTTGGAGGCTCATAAATTTGCTAAAGTTTTTTCATCTTATAATGCGTGTATGAATATTGTGATATTCATTGAAAAAAAAAGAATATAAAAAGTATTTGATTTATTAAAATAAGAAAATTTCATTGCAAAACCTCTCTACGGATAAGCGTTAGATTATAAGAAACATGAAATACCGACATTTCAAGATCAAGAAGAACTTTGAAAGATAAAATTTTTTAAGTAACTTTTCAAATTAAAATATCACTAAAAATCATATTCTGTTATGTCTTGTAATCTTAAGAAGAGGGTATGAATATTTTATTGAACAAAAAATATTTAATATATTTAACATTTATTAAGGGAAATAGTAAGTAATTCTAGGAAATGGAAAACAGTTACTCAACCCCTAGAACTTTAAAATGTAAATTTGCTTTCATAATTTTTGGGAACGAAAAAAATCCTAAAATCTATATTTTTGTTTCCATCTTATAAACCGTATAATAATGGCGAGGCAATTCATTGGGGAATGTAAGGAAACATCCGATTAATTAAAAAAAAAAAGGTATCTGACTGCAAACTCTCCACGGGGAAAAAACAGTAGATTGAAAGAAAGAGAATATATTGACTGAATTCCCAGAATTTTGAAGTATAAATTTATAATTCATAATTTTCTGGAGTTTAATGATTTCTATATATTAGGTAGGGGAAAAAGTAATCCATTATTTTTTCGGTAGACGTCTGTAGTGATCGATATCTCTTGAGGTATCTATCAAACAATTTCAGATTTATGCTCGTTGGAAAGGTAACATTTGACACTAAAATATCCTCTTGCGGTTTTTTGTTTGATTCATTCAGTTACGAGTACAAGGTTTCAAAAATAGAAGACAACAAACAGAAAATTCGATACATTTTCGTTTTTCTCTTGTAACGGCGAAAAAGATATCCGGGTGGCTAAAATTGTGAAAAGTGTTTATCGTCCTATATAAGACTGTAACAACCAGTTACGCACAATTTTGGTTTCGTCGATTTCGTTTGGGTATTTGGATGCTAAAGATGCACCTCGCATAGATACAACATCGTCGAGAATGTCTATAAAATATCAAAAATGATCAAACTTGACAGCATGTCAGCAGTCGTAGCTTCGCACAAGACCTAAAAATCTACATGAAAACTGTTTTAAACCTTTTTACAAAGTGAATCTGAAAGAAGTTACAAAAAGTTCACGTAAAAATAATGTATTTCTTTTTCCCCAAACTAATATCTATATATCTAAATTTCATCTTGAACGGAATGACTCTTTCATTGAAAAGAACATTTGAAACCATTTTATTCCTTAAGAAATGAAAATCTTTGAGAATTCTTAAAAGCGAAAAAAGATGATTGAAAGGAACAGAAAGTATCTACTCAATTCTCAAGACTTTACTCCCGATTCTAGCCAAAATTTAGGTTTTAAACAAAGTTGTTTGGTTCCTCTAATGACACATTGCTACGGAAAACGCTTATTAAGAAATTTTCAATTCACTGAAGAAGAAAAGAAATTAGAAATTCGCGGTAAAAAAATTCTGTTAAAATTCAAGTCCTTGTCTTATGATATAATAAAAAAAATTAAAAATAAACAGTTTCAATGACTTAAATTCAGAATAGTTTTGATAGTTAAGATCTTTTGGAAGAGAATAAAAAATGATTTATCATTAGTCTCGTGAAGAAAATTAGCTTTTTTTTTAAAGAATGTAAACATAATAAATAATTATTAAAAAGCATTAAGAAGAACAAAATAATTTTTTAATATAGATTAACGCATGAAAAAACTAATCACAAATTACTTGAAGAATTTAAGGCAATATTCACGAGAAATGAGAATTATGTCCACTAATCTTAATATTTGAATTTATATGTTAAAATACATAAAATATTAACTTTCATACATCCAACTGTTTCATCCTATAGATTGTAAGAAAGGTAAACTTATATAATAATATTGCAAGTACTAATTGTTCTGCTTAACTTGAGTTTAAATTAGAAAATTGATAATTAAAAATTTTTGAATTTCTCACGATAGATACCCCTCAAAAACTGCATTTATACGTTATCGCAAAAGTAATAGGTGATTTTTCAAAAATCGCCAAATATTACTTTTGTATTATTTGGCAATTTTTGAGAACTTTTGTTATTTGATAGAGAACGTAATTTTTATTGACAAAAGTATGCCAAAAAGTTAAGTTTTCTATCGAATAACTTAAGTCTGCCAAATTAGCATAGAATTCAGTCCACTAAAGATTATTTTTCCCATTCTTCTTGTACTAATGCGCTGTTCCGTAATTTATTTTTCTTCTGTTTTCTTAAAATGATGGATTTTTAATTGTGTCATACGCGCAACATTATTTCCAAATTGTTTAATGAATTTATAAATGAAAACTGAAGAAAATTAATTTCAAATATGTTGTAATTTTAGTTTTTCTATGAATAACCTGTGTTAAGAAACCATAAATTATGCAAAAATTATTGAAGATAAGCTATTAATAATAGAATGAGTGTTATATAAATTAATCAGTTTATTATAATTATAGTTATCAAATAGTTTCGATTTAGATAAAAACAGAAATAAGCTATTCCAAAATCGCAAATTTTTAATGAAAAATAAGAGAAGAGGAAAATAGAAAAAATATATTATCATAAGTGAATTATTTTCTTTATTCAGAAGAAATAATATATATTATTCAAATAGTAAACTAAATTGATATAGGCTGCAAAATGTTTTCAGTAAAGATCTGAAAAGTTTTCTTTGTGTGAAACACTATGAAATATACACATTCAAAAGTATTCAGTAAATTAATTAAAACCCTTACATACATAAAATGTTCGATTTAAATACTTAAATAAGTTTACTACTCATTTAAAAATTAAAGTAAACTTAATTTAGCTAAATTCTAAATTAATAATTAATTTTACAGTATAAAATTATTAGAAATTAGTAACTTGAGAATTCTTCTGTGATTTCGAAAATCACATTGTGATTAAATAATCAGCGAAATTTAATTTTTGTTTTTCATTTTTATGATAAATCTCTTGATAATTACATGATTGATTTTTCAAACTTATTTAGTTTGAAAAATAAAATTTAAATTAAATATAATTTAATTTTCATTTTAATGGATATAATAAGTGATTTAAAAAGCTTTCTAAATTATTGAAAAACAGACTTTTTCAATAAGAAAAATTTGCAATTTATGAATGAGAAAATGAAAATTTTATTATTGTATTTTATAAACCAAATTCCTATCTTCAGTAACTTTATTTGTTATTTTGTAATAAATTATTGTTATTTAGTTTTACTTATTTTAAAATTTTTTTTATGATTCAATATTATTAAAAATGTAAATTATTTATCCAACTAATTTATTTCAAGTTGTTTCTAAGCAAATTATAAAACTCAAAATTGATATGGATCACTATATAGAAGAACCTTTAACAAAAGTGTAATTCCTTATGACGATTTTCATTTTAAGTGTTCATTTTAACCATAAAAATAATTATAAATTAAATGATAATTACGAGAAAATCTAGTTAATTAATTAATTTAAACTACATTTCCTTGTATAATCATGAATTATAAATTATGCAAACGAAATGAACAAACATTTAGAAAAGTAATATGTAGTTTTTAGCAATATGTTTCGACAAATATTACTTTAATATGAATGTTAACAATTAATTACTCTCACATTTCGTGAATATTCTTTGTTCTAATGGAAAAAGTTTGAATTTTGCTGGTATTTCAATAAAAATTATCTCTAAATGAGAATTTTTATAAGAATCCATTATTTGTATTGATAGCGTTTGAAACTAAACACGAATAACTCATTTGAATTATTAAATCATAAACATATGCTTGATAAATGGTAATTGTGGAATAGGAAACAATTAAATCTTTCCTAAGAGATAAAAAATAATGATTTATTGTTTCATCTTTATGTTAAAACTAAGTTCAAATTTTTTGCATTTAATCAGTTGAATTACAATTTTTATTGGCGTATGTATTTACGTTGAATTAATATTTTTTTGAAAAAATGTGTTGTGGATTTTCCTTTTAACTGTTTCAGCATTTTATAGATGTGTCAAAAATGAAAAATAAATGCTTGAAAAATGCCGGAAATAAGATAAATTTTAAATCTATTTGCTTTTGGAATAGGATGAAACAACAAACCACACAGATCGGCTTTAAAATGGGATTCAATCACATGCTATTTATTACTCACCAGCAAAAATTTGGCGAGGATTGATAAGTTGTGAGCAATTTTTCCTTTCTGTTATCAGCGGCGCCCAGCTCTGAGAACTCGAGTTCGGAGTTAATCAACTTAAAAACTATCGCCCTGCTTAAATCGGCACTGATGCACCTTGCGTGGAAGAAGGAATGCAGCGATCCCGTTATTCAGCTTCAATCTTTCCTCCTCCTCCTGTGCATCTG
>JAPDSC010138165.1:1577-12186 GCA_026290005.1 Latrodectus geometricus
AAAATTTTAATTTTTGAATCTAAAATTGACCAAAAATAAAATCATAATCCCTTAGCTAGCCTCCAATAATAAAATGGCTATAAAGCTTAATTTTTTAAAAGTATAAAGTTTATAATTTATAGCAAACTTAATACGGTTTAAGTTATTCGTTTCATTAAAAAAATATTTTATTTTGTTGTAAAACATTGTAATTTTAAGAATGCAACAATTTAGACAATTTTCATGAAAATATTGTATTTATAATCTAAATTTTCATGAAAATGTAGATTATAAATACAATGTTTGGTGAATTAAAAGATAACTATTATGGAATTTAGATCAATTAATGTACAAGTGACCACAATAAACTTAATAAATATGTAGTTTTAACACTATATAAATTGAAATTAGAGAATTAATTTTAATAAAAACATACTAAATATTAGTAAATCGTTTCAAATTAAGATATTTAGTACATAATATATTTAGCGATGACATTTTAGAACAGAATTTGAAAGATTAATTATAAGGAAAGCAAAAGGAAAAAAAAAAAAAAAAAAAAAAAAAAAAAAACACCAAGATGTTTTTTTTTCAAACCATAAATTTTTTCAATGTCTGAAACATTACAGAGTTTGAGTATCACTTTTTAAAGCTAAATAAAGAAACAAAACTTAATATGATGCTTTGATTTGCGTTGTACTAATTAGCACTGTATTTCATAGTATTATTTATAATTATTACCTGAAATCCATTTAACAAGACTCTGGATTTTGTACAAGAAGAACAATTTTTCCTTTGGCTCCAAATGAATTTTTGATGTAATCATGAGCATAACGAACCTCATCAAGAGGAAGACATTTATCGATTACTGGTTTTACCCACCCGGCTTTCATACCTTCAATAATGTAATCACCAGTTTGTTGCCATTCTTCCTGAAGGAGTAAAATACTTTAATGTGGAATTAATAATATTATAAAGACAATATTAAATAAGTTTCAAAATGAAATGATAAAAATATGTGAAAATCGGAGGCACTTTAGACACCACCTGAGCACTGTTTCCTCTACCCTAACACTCTTCACCACACAGGCACAAGGGAATTTTTTTTTTTTTATGGAGTTTTTGGTGGTTGTGTGGTACAGAGAGGACTTTGCCCTGTCACAAGATTAGTTGTTTTTTTTTATTTTTTTGGCTCCTTAAGCCTCCTTTTACATTATTATGCTGGTGGAGACGCCAGTCTCCTTTGTTTAAATAACGGATTAGTTAGGCTTCTTAAGCCATTTTATGGACTTTGTTGTTGGAGAGATCAGTCTCGAAATTTAATGATTAGTCATTTGTTTTGGGCTTCTTCAGCCAGCTTGATATGTAATTATATTGAAGATTTGAGACGCCAGTCTCTCATAATTATATCTATAGGTTTCTCAAACCATATTTTATTTCTGAACCTGTTTTGTCTTGTGATGCTTAGAAAATAAATAAAAAATAGCATCTGTCATTTGGTAATTCTTTCTTCCAAGACCTATGCAAAATTGATTTGCAAACGGATTTTATTTTGAAATAGATGGATGGAGAAACTTTTACTAAATATTTCAAACATACAATAATACTTTAGAAAATACATATTATTTGTAGCACAGTAACACAGCACAGTAAAGTACAGTAAAACACTAACAGAGTTTAGAAAATAACATCTATTTTGTTTTCCACATTAGATAATTAGGATTTATAATTCTAAGCATGCATTCATTTTTTTTTTCCCAAAACATTTTATAGCAAAATTTTTATTATGTTATTATAAAATTATAAATTAATGCCTAAGACTCTCCGTATTTTTTTTTAATTACCATTCAGTAATTTCAGCTTACGAGGGTCTAGTGGAAGGATAGCGTTCTTATCAGCATAAAGTTTACTGTTGAACAATGAAACATGGATGTTGTACTTCTGTCACTTGCAAGCATCTGTCGGGTAGGTGTTCAAGATTTATTTCCTTGTTACATGTGAAAATGGCCAACTATCTATGAACAGCCTTGTCAGAACAAAATTTACTTAATGGATTTTAAAATGGCTTTGGAGACATTCAGCTGCTTACTATGTGGGGGAAAGTCAAAATTATTATTTAGTGATTTCCCAGAGAGTTCTTATTTTTTTTATTCAAGAGGATTATAATGTTAGGTTAGCAAACAAAAACACACTTTTACACAATATTTTTTTCTCTATTATTTGCTAACATCAAGCTTACCTTTCAATAATATGCTTGATATTTGACTAATGATGAAAATAATATAACAAATTATAGCTGTTCTACAAAAAATAAATATTTTCAATAATATTAAATTTTATACATTATTATAAATTTTGTAATTTTATCAGATTTTTATATAAAAAATAAATACTTTATAATGTTTAGAAATGTAATTATATATATCCAAAAGTTTTCAGATAGACTACAAAAAAAATTCAAAGTCAATTTACAAAATTAAAAATCTATAAGACACTTCATAAATAAAATGTATGTACCTCAGTACTGCTGAACAAAGCAAGGCCAATAACTTGTGTCTCAAGAGCCATCATTTTACTTGGATCTATTCTTGCAGATCCTTGGTTGCCAACTATCTTTTAAAATACAAAAATGACTAATATACAAATATATTAAATCTAAGCAAATAAAAACTTATCAGTATATTTATGTGTTTACACTTAAAACAGCATAAATTCAAGATTAATATAGTATCTAATATTATCACAAATAATTAGTAAAATAAATATTAGAAACTTAAATTTATCATAATTTTTAGTAACTAAAATAAAAGAAGTTAAATTATAGATGGGAGAAAATTGAAAAGAATTTTTACTTACATAATAAATTAATATAAAAAAATTTGAACAAAAATTTTAGTTAAAATTCTTTTACGTGAGATTATTTAAAGTTTTTTCCAATCGAGCAAAGAAATGATCTTTACTTCAGTAACTACTAGTCTTTAATTGGGGAGAAAATAACTCTTTATTCTTGAAAATTACTGTACTTGTATTACAATTGTACATTTTTGAATAATAAGGCAATAAAAAGTGTTTCACAGCAATAACATTATTTATAAACATCACACAATTTTTAGATAAAGAAAATATGAGCATCATTCAAAAAAAATTTAAGTAAAAAGTATATATATATAAAAAAAAATTGTTTAAAACACAAATAAAATTCAAATTTTTATTCTAGCTTAATCTTATGAAACTAATATAACAATATAAGATGTCATAAGATCATAGATTATAAATATGATAAATTTCAATAACAGGATACAGTGAATTTTAAAGTATGGTACATCAAAATCTTACTTACAATCATACGGCCTCTGGTTGTAAGAATATCTAAGTCTTTATTAAAATTGACGTTGGCAAGCATTTCTATTATTATATTTACTCCAGTATTATCAGTTATTTCCTGAAAAGAGATTATTCCATATAACAAAAAATTACAATAAGATTCATTTATTTAAAATTTAAGTTATACAGGAACAAATTTTAAAACTGAAACCAGATACCCCTATGAAAAATAATCAAGAATATTTTAAAAATAAGAAAGTATTTTAACAATCATATGAGCTAGGTAATAAAAATTATTAAATTGCAAAAACACATTCAATTTTATGGATATTCAAAATAAAACTTTAAAATTTGCTTTACTTGTATCTTTATATCACAAAATATATTATAAAAAAACAAAAATTTAAAAGAAAAATCTACAACCATGATTAAATTGAAGCTTCATAAAATATATTTGGAAATTATAAGTTAATTAAACTTATTGAAAATATGCCAATGTTAATTTCTAATATTTTCATACAGATATTTTTCATAAGTTTAATGCATACCTAAATGAAAATGGTGAATATTTTCAAGCTGCTGATATAAAATTAACTTATAAAATTGCAAAATTACTGGTTGGTGTATTCATTAGAAACAATTATGATAAATTCTAAGAATTTTAAAAACTAGTATATTCAAGACACTAGAATTTTAAAATTTAGTTGTAAGTTCTTAATAACAAATTTGTTAAAGGACCCATAAATATAAATGACTATGTTATGAACACCTTCTTAAACAATTTGTCAAATTGAAATATAAGAATTATAAACCCTTGTGTGTATAAATCTTTATTAACATGAATAAGTTCATGAACATAAAAACAAATTACTTTTACTTTTGAAAATAAAGGAAAATCTCTGATATTAGTTAAAAAAAATTATAGAATAAATATTTCATGTAGGATTTAATTTTATTATAAATTTATCTACGAAAGCTAAATTCATAAAGTTATTTTGGGCTAAGTTTAGATAGATAAACATTATAATTAATTAGTTAAAATGGATGCAAGGAAAATAAGGAATTGCTTCTTTGATTAAATATAAATTGCCAAAACTAATTATTGACAGCCATGATTGACAATTGGGTAAAAAAAATTATTGAATCTAAGTTAAATAAAAAAAAGAATAAAAAGTAAATAAAACAAAGGCTGAAACAAAACTGCAAATATATGAAATGTACTAAAAATAATAAAGATAAGTTTCAACCCAATTATCATTTCATAAATAAAATATCAGAAATTTCTTAAACGCAACCAGTTATTTTTTCTTAACATGAAAAATGCTGAAATGTGCATAAACCAAATATTTTAGATTATTTAGTAATTAGTGTAAAAAGATGGGTAAAATTACTATTTATACTTCACTCAGAATAAAAGGAGAAGAGGAATTAGAGCATTAGTTTGTATAATATTAGGTTGGGGAAAAAGTTATTCATTATTTTTCGGTAGACGTCTGTAGTGATCGCTATCTCATGAGGTATCTATCAAACAATTTCAAATTTATGCTCGTTGGAAAGGTGACATTTGACACTAAAATATTCTCTTGCAGTTTTTTGTTTGATTAATTCAGTCATGAGTACTAGATTTTAAAAATAGAAGACAACAAACAGAAAATTCGATACATTTTAGTTTTTCTTTTATAATAGCCAAAATGCTAACCAGGTGGCTAAAATTGTGAAAGGTGTTTATCGTCCTATATATGACTGTAACAACCAGTTACGCACAATTTTCGTTTCGTCGATTCTGTTTGGGTATTTGGATGCTAAAGATGTACCTCCCATGGATACAACATCGTCCAGAATGTCTATAAAATATCAAAAATTATCAAACTTGACAGCATG
Source organism: Latrodectus geometricus (assembly GCA_026290005.1). Taxonomy (NCBI): domain Eukaryota; kingdom Metazoa; phylum Arthropoda; class Arachnida; order Araneae; family Theridiidae; genus Latrodectus; species Latrodectus geometricus. The sequence continues at coordinate 6,762 of JAPDSC010138165.1, forward strand.
TCCGCAGTTGTAGCTTCGCACAAGACCTAAAAATCTACATGAAAACTGTTTTAAACCTTTTTACAAAGCGAATCTGAAAGAAGTTACAAAAAGTTCACGTAAAAATAATGGATTTCTTTTCCCTAAACTAATATTAAATGAGAAATTAAAATAAAAAATTAAATTTATAGAGTAAATAATAGTAATAGAAATAAATTAATTGAATAAAGAATTTAAATTAATCTATCTATGATAATCTTAATTTTGCAAAGTGATTTCTATTTCAATTAATTTTTGCCCAACCATCTCAGGACATTTACCAAAATATATAATATAATAAGAGACGACTAAGAATATTTTTCTTGCAAGATATTATTTTAAGCATATAAGCAATACTCATGCTAAAAACATTTTAAATTAACATCAATGAACAACTGCATAACTTAAATTATTTTTTTGATAGTAATAAAATTACATTTTTATGTATTATATATTACAATAAATATAAGATCGTTGCTTACAAAATATTTTATAAAATCTAGTTTCCTGTACGCAATTATATAACAATTTCAGCTTTATATAAAGCATAATGCCTAAGAAATGTGTATTTTTTTAAGCATAAAACATTACGAAATTATTAAAGAGTAATAATTTAAATTTTATATCAAGTTTGCCTTTTTAAGAAATCAAATTTTGATCTTTAACCAAACAACTTAATAATCAAATTAGCTCATCATTAAAAATTAAACCCTGAATACATACAAAAATATATATATATATCTATAGCTTAATGTGATAAATAAAGAAAAATGCAGTAAGAGGTTTTTAAAAAATTTCTGCATAACAAACTGAAAATTTCAAAATTAATTGTAATTTCTAAAAATTCAATATGCCAAATGCAATTTGAAAAACACAAAATTGATATATTGTGAACAAAGATATTGAAACATTATAAATTACAGTTCAATGAATAATTCATAAGAATATAGCATAATTTGTGTTATAGTTATGCATCAATAGATATTTGAATAAATTTTAATAGCTATGCATAAATTTTAACTTCCTGGTTTAGTTTTATTCACATATCATTAAAATTCAATTTATATTGAAACATAAATCACTTTTAAGGATTTAAAATTAATAGACTGGAACCAAATTTCATTTAAATAATAATTTTAGTCACAAAATGTTTTAACAGAAAGCTAAATTAGAAAATCAGTGGTAAATAAAAACAAATTATGAGCTAATGAATTATCTAAAAAGAGCTATTTTTGAGGGCAACCATAATCATGTCTATTTTTGCTAAAACAAATTAAAAACATTTGACCATGATCAGATTTTTGGAGCCAAATGATGGGTCAATAGATCTAAAAAATCAGGCATAAACTGTTGGACTTTTACAATGTCTAAGTTTAACTCTGAATGCATTGATTTTATTAAATGAATCCATGTCTTATGATTTCTAATTATTTCAAAGTTGTTTACAGTTATAAGCAACTAGGGAATAATTACAGTTACCATGGATTATATTAAATAAACTGTAACCTCAGAGTATAAAATATTAATTTTTAATAGCGGCATAACAAATTAAATAAGCATTCATTACACAGATAAACTTTTCAAAAATATAAAGTGATCATCAACATCACACAAAAGTCTAATGTAAGAACTGTAATGCTCAATATTAAAACTTTTTTAAAATTTCAAATGAACTGAAACTTATATTAACAGATTTTTAAATAAGTAAAATTAGAAACCCCTAGTTTTTTCTAAAGATAAATGTCTCTTATTAAAGAGAACATTCTTTATGCAGGTGAAAATAACAGCCTCAGGAAAGCACTTTTCATATATTAATAAGACCTTGATATGTAGGACATCATTCTAATAAGAGAAGGATGACTATAGATATTTGAATGTTTTGTTTTTTGGTTACATGGCTATAGTATTTCATGAGCAACTTATCAAAACAATATATTACCCTATTATTTAATTCATATATTCAAATGTTTGGAGAAATCTACCATGAATATAGTACATTTGATTTGTTAGCTATCTATATTTTAACAAATACTTTCATAAAATTAATATAATTAGAAGTCACTGAAAGAAAGAGAATGTATTCTTTAAAGAAGATGTATAAGTTTGTGAGACATTTTATATAAGAATGAACTTAAAAAGAGAACACTTGTGATAGTTTAAGGTTAATATATAAAACAAATCTTCATTCTCATCAAAACAATGAATGGTTTTATAAAATATGAAAAAAAAAAAAGATATTTATAGAAGATTTGCTCATTAATGCACATTTGATTATTGTGTAATTCATTGATTTTAAAAAATGTTTTTAATGAATATAGATCTTAATCTAAATCATTATTTAAAAAAATAAAGCATTATTTAAATTTTAAATATCTTTCTTAAGAGATTCACAGATAAATCTACATTTAATTTTTTTAATCATCAATTATGATTTAGGTCCTTATAAGCATAGTAACTGTGACATCAACACTAATATTAAAAAAATTTAGACTTCCTAATAATAAGTAATTAATTAATAAGGAAATGTAGCAACCATGGAGAATAATTATTTAAGAAAATTGTTCACATAGAATTTAATTTTCAACTAAATACAGTATATAAGACTTAAAATTACTTATAAATATTTATAATAGAATTAGAAAACCAAAATTAAAATAAATTTCTGAAACAAAATGAGTATCACACAAAAGATATTAGTATATTTGAAAGAAACTAGGATTGGATCATTCCATGTAAGGTTGGTTGGCTGTTGCTCAACAGTCATCTTTTGCATGTGAGGGCTAATTAGATAAGGATCTATAGTTTAAAATAGAATCTGAACCACTACAAAAGAGGGATTTGAATACACAAACTGTTGGACCAAAGGCAAGAGTGCTTATCATTCAATTAATGATTTTTATTAAATGTAATTTTTAAATTATTTTAAACATTATAATCAAGTTTCATTGGAGAAATTTATATGTACAAGACATTCCAATTTAAAAAATAAGGATTATACATTTAAACATAATAATACAAGAAGTGCTTTATGTTATATGGAATGAATGGAATTAGAAACAAGACTAATGTGCTATTAAGTAGAATAATCTACACAAGCAAATATTCATTGAAATTATTATGGTGCACTAAATAATTATAATAACAATTATTTTAAGCATTATTTAATTATTTCATAAATTCTGAATTTGTTAGTATATGAATATAAATTTTTAATTATATTGCAACAAAGTTTACATTTAAATTGGAATAGTATATATTATTTTTTCCCTTATAATATTCTAATTTAAAGTATATTAGTAAATCATATATTTAAATTTGTTTTCATATCCCTAAATAAAACTTAGAATTTGTAGCACATATAATAAAACAGAAATTAATTTTCAATTCAAAATACTTTACAACATGAAAAAACTACATATAACACAAACTTAAGATAAAGTTTTAATAGAAAAATTATATATATATATATATATATATATATCCAGAAGTCAACCATCACAATGATTTAAAAACATTATCAATTAAAATAACACTATTTATCAGCAAATAATATATTCAGGTCTAGAGAAGAATAAAAATGATACAAAGTCAAAATTAGAAGCATGTTTTAGTATTATAATTTTTGTTTATTTTAATTACTGTGTTAGCAGATTATTTCAACTACTTGTAAATGCTCTTTCCTGCAAATTTAATATTTAAAATAAAAGAACTATGTAGCAAATTTTTAAAAAGTATCAGTGCAGTGTTTTATTATATGCAGATAATTATTAAAGTCTTAACACAATTTAAAAAAATTCCCTGATTTAATTCTTAGTTTTTATTAATTAAGATTTGTAATTTCAAGCATTTTTATTATTCAAAGCATTAATCTTTTTAGTAAATAGAATAATTTCCACAAAAAAATTTAAATAAATCAATTACATCGATACATATTTTATAATTTACATCTAAATTCACTAAAATTGGAAACTTTCAAAGAATACAGATTAGAACATTTGTTTTAATTAATATTCATTTCAATTTATAACCATTTATAATTATATTAACCAATTATTTCAAAATAAATACTATAGCCTTCAACTTTCAAGTATTGCCATTAAAATAACTTTTGAAGAGATTTTTGTTCAAGAATTGCAATTATATAAAAAAAAAAAAAATCATATTTTGATTCATATAATTTCCATTCTGTTATGCACAGATAATAAAAATACAAATTACTTTAAAACAAAATATTTCATTCAAGAAACCAATAAAATCATGTTTCTCTATAAAGACGAAAAATATAGTAAATCTGACAGTTACATGTTTAAAAAATTACTAATATTCTTTTTACGAGTTTCCCTTTGAAATAATTATTTGGGTTTAGAAATTGACAAAATTTTCAAATTTAGCACAATTATTTTAAGTTAGTATACAACAATAAATTCAGTTTATAATATAGATTTGAGATAAACATTTACTAACATGAATTTTACTGATTAAATTCAATTAAAAAATAAACTGCTAAAAAATATACTTGAATAAAAAACATAATACAAATTTATATACATACATATATAAACTAACCAAAATAGACTTCATATAATTTTTATCTCTGTGGTTAACAACATAATCAGCACCAGTTTTTTTAGCAACAACTAAACCACTTTCACTTCCAGCTGTACCAATCACAGTCAATTCTAGATGTTTTGCAATCTGAACAGCAGCTAAACCAACAGATCCACTTGCTCCATGGATTAAAACTGTTTCATGAGGCTTGCACTTTGCTCTAAAAAATTTAAACAAATATAGGTACAAAATAAACCTCTATCATAATAGTGTAGCAAGAAATTTAATGCATAAAACATCAAAAGAGAAGATTTAAACAGAAAATTATTCACATTTTAAAAATCAGAATAATTACTTTAATACAAGTGCTCGATATGCTGTAAAATAAGGAATGCCCAAAGCAGCTCCTTCCTCAAATGATAAAGAATCATTTAATGGAAATAAATCTTCTTCGGGAACCAATGCATATTCAGCATAAGTTCCATACTGGCCAAGATCTCTACCACAAGTGAAAACTTTCTGATTTACCTAATAAAAGAAAAACTTGTGATATATTCAAACATCTCTGTAACCAAAAATTACAATCTAAAAGAGGGATTGCCAAACTTTCACATCTATGGGTCACATCAATAAATTCACAAAAATATGAAGACATATCATCTAACAAAATAACAATGTAGTCAGAAAAATTATATTAAAATTGAAAGCATTTTTAACAAAATAATAATGGATTCTAAAGGAAGAGATGTCACAAACTTGTATCATATGCGTGTATATTTATAAATGTCTATTGACATACATATATATATATATATATATATATATATATATATATATATATATATATATATATATATAT
>JAPDSC010138172.1:0-10148 GCA_026290005.1 Latrodectus geometricus
AGACATTTTTAGCCTCGCAAATTAATACTACAGTCAATCATTTTTTAATTTTGAACCATGAGCTAATTATAGTTGACATCAAAATAGGCATTTTCATCTAAATGTTTGATCTGCGGAATAACAGTGTGTCTTACGGAAGATTTAGCTTGAATAAATTTTTTCAGCTCGGTGATTTTCTTACACTTTGGTTCAGTATTAATTCTAACTTGTTGATACACAAGAGTGATATCGCGGCCTTATATACGCAATTATCAGAAATAACACTCCAATTCTCTTTCGTGAAAGCATTTAATTGTAATTTTCAGCCAAAGTATTTCAAAGGAATCAAACATTAAAAGATACAAGCAATTTTATTTATATGAATGTATTAACTATCTGATTAATGAATATAAAAATTAGAAAAAAAATTCATGAATGTCCACACACTAATAAATTATGTTTAAACTTGGAGAGCAGAGAGAAAAATACATAGAATTTTTGAAAATAAATAAAATTTTTTATAAGTTTGAAACCTTCAATGTCCTTCCAGTAGTGTACGACATATTGTGTGATGGGGCTGTTACCATCGAAAGGGCTTGACCAAGAGACGGTGGCCGCCCTGCTCCAAACATCACCTACTTTCACAGATACAGGGCGCTCCGGAGGTTCTGCAAAATAACACATGTATTAATGTAGAATTGAGAGTAAAGTTTATAACATTAAACAATAATGTTTTTTTGATTAAGGTAAGACATAAAAAATAATGAATAAATAGAAAGGAATATTAAAAAATAAAATATAATTTGCGAAATACATTTATGCATTTTTACTGGAAGGTTTAACAAGGAAAGAAATTTTTAGAAAACTATTTCAATTGTTACTGCATGTTCTAAGTTTTAAGTAGGAACAAGAAGTGATATATGTATATATATAATAATCGCGTGAAATTAATAGCAAAATTAAATTCACATAATTTACTTGTCGTCAAATGTTTGGCATTTAACGGAAAGTTTAAGGCATAAATACCCAACAAATTACTAACAAAACGATTATGGTTAAGAAAAAATTAATAGATATCTAAAAATATAAAAAAATGTTTCATGGAAATTGAACACTTAAGGAACGAGATAGACAAATTTTAGTCAAATAATTAATATCAAAGAGGATCTCTAAAACAAGAGATATCATTTAATTTCCCTCCCGAGATGAAAAGTCCAGTGGAATTAATTTCGCAAAAATGGTACGTTCGTAAAAAATACTAGCAACTACATATGAGTATCTTTGAGATTTTCGCAAAACGCTTTTTTTTAGTTCATTTACTTTTCATTCATTTATTAATTTTTTGATTTTTAAGCAAAATTTTAAAAATATAAATGAGTAGATGGATTTGATTCTTTTAATGGCCGATTTGTTTTGATTTTTAAATAAATAAATACATTTTTTTTAAATTCCTAAAGAAGTTCATTCAATATTTTATTTTATTAATATGCAATTAAGTTTTATATTTTTTAAGAACATAAAGTTTAAGAATTTTTTTAATTTGATAAGAAATATTTTTCCATGTAATTAAGTTATAAAACATAATCAAGTAGATTTCGAAACTTAATTATTGAGTCAAATGAATGAGCTAACATAGGAGCTATTATTCCTCTTCTAAAATTTCGCCATAGAAATGAAAGATTATAAGGTAATGAATAATAAACTTTGGAAAATTCCATTATCAAGATAGATTCTTTCCGTTCAAGAGTCAAATTAGGTCGTCTTTCAAACAAGCTGTGTATCTCGATTTTCTAGCTTACATTGTTATGATGGTCATTATGTTAATTACTGGCAAAGGAGCACATAATGCTGTGCTTTGGTTAATGATCAAAAACTTATGTCAAAATTATGCTTTTTTTTCACTGTGGGCAATAATTTCTTTGATTGACAATATTTAGGGAACAAATGTTGATATTTGAGATATTAAAACTGATTATCGATATTTATTTTTATTTCGTTTCAAGTAATGAGGACTTTTTCAGTATCTTGTATCGTTTCCATTCCATTTACTCATCAGATAGATTTCTTTCTAAAGTTAAAATCTAAAGATGTTGCATAATTTATTTAATTCCATTTTGAGTTATTTGGAATATATTTACATTAACTTTTCCTACTTTATTAAAATGTATAATTTAAAAAATTAACCTTATCATATTGTACATAAATTTGTTTATAAGAATCGGAAGATAATATGAAAGAAAAAGCTTACAACAAACATGGAATTCTTTTCAGGTAAGAACAGCAGTTAAAAATAAGCCTTATATAAATATTTATGCAACCCAACACCATACATTTAAACATAAACTAAGCTATTTTGGCCAAAGTTTTCAAATGTATTTTTTTCTCAAAATTCATTTTAAAGAACTGCTTTGTACTTTTTTATACATTGTTCTTTCGTTTTATATTGAAATATGCAATTTTAAGAATTCGCGTTATGATTTGACTATTTAGTACCTTTAAACAAAAAAAAAAATCTAATTATAAGACCTTGAAGATATACATGAGAAAATTTATAAATGAATTCAAAATATGTTTAAAACTCAGGAGATATTATAAATTAAAAAGCAAAAGCAATTTTCCAACTTAAAGCGCTTAAGGTGAATTAACAATGAAAATATTCCTATAAATAAAATAAAAATCTACACGGGATATGATAAATAACGAACTAAAAGTTTTAAAATTTGATCATATGTGTAACAAAAAAGTAAAATATAAATTTTCTTTGACCAGATATTTGTTATCATTTATGGAACAAGGATAGAAGTGCCTTATGCTTGATATGCAATGTATTGCATTCCTCCCTTGTTGTGCTGCATGTACTCACCCACGATGCGCAGAATGATGGTGTTGTTGACTTCCCCGAATTTATTCTTCGCAGAGCAGGTATAAGACCCACCGTCATTCCTGTGAGTCGAGAGGATTGTGAACTGAGCGATGATGCCTGTTGCCGAAAGCTCTTCATTAATTTGCACCCTGATAAGAGAATTAAGCTGTTAAAGTTCCATTTCAATAACAATATATACTTGGTATACAAATGGAATGACTTTTACCAAAAAATCATAAATACTGTAAGGGCATATAGAATGTCTCGAGGATGGTTGGTTTGATTTTTTTTTATTATAACTCCTTTTTTTTTTAAAGCGAGGACTAACTCAGAATCTATACATTAAAGATGATTCCGAATCATCAAAAGCACCGTTCTTGCGGAGGGAATCGAGCTCATGAGCAGCTAAACTGATGACTTCAGCGTGAGCTATTCAGTTGGCTTAAGAAGAGGAATTTAAATTCTAAACTTTTATTATTTTTGTTCCTAAGTCCTCTCAATAAATTGAATTATTTGAACAAAGGAAATTTAAATGTATTTTCCAATCATTAAACTTATTTTTTGAATGTTTAAAATTTAAAATTTTTAATAATAATAAATAAAGAACTTTCAAAGAATTATTAAAAAAATTATGCAATTTCTATATAGTTAGTTCAAAGTAAATAGAACGTGCTACCATTATTATTAGGGGATTACGAGGAAAATATTTCAAAAGTTTTTGTTTCAGGAAAAAAATCAACATAGCATCATTTTTCGTGTATGGAAAAAAAATCACACTGTGTTTTTATTGTAAAAGAATTCATAGATAATTATTAATTACCCAAATTTCTTTTCCATCTCTCTCTCTCTTCACATAAATTAAATTACTAGCGTTAATGTTCGCATCTGTATAAAGTAGCTTATAGAAAAGCTATTAACATTTGATCAGTAATATAATATACGACATGAGATTCTAGATATATTAGAATGAATGAAAAACAGATTGTTGTCAATCAGTAACAAAAATTAAGGAAATAATATAGGCTATATTAATGATAAAAAAATCCAATTTTGTATTCCCACTGATGAGTGATTAAAACTTTCATGGTAAGTGAAAGTGATTTAGCATTATTCTTTGACATTACATAGCGGATGGCATAACTAACCAAAACCACTGTAAAATCTTTGAACGTCAATCGTGAATTGCCTTCCGGAAAAATTTCTTAAAAAGTGGGCTGCAGTGGTTAGTTTAATGACTGGAAGGTGTTTTAAAACGAGTGTATATCTATTGCATTTTGTGCTTCGGGGAAGACTTTTCATCAATATTAAGTAGTATACACATGTCTCAAACTCGACCTCCCAAGCAATTACTTCAACAAATGAGCATCCAGAAAGAAAAGCGCATCATATATCATTCCTTGCCCAGCAGTGACAAGAATTGAACTCGCGACTTACTACTCCAAAAAGCTTGATTACTGAAGCAAAGTATTAAAGCTTGAGCACTGAACTAGGATGAGCTCTTGAGAGATGCGTGTTGCATTTCTGCTTTCTGTATGAAAGACTATCGGGACAAGTGCTCGAAAATTTTTGAATTTCTTATTTCTTTACTACAAATGAATGAGGTCAATTATCCATAAAAATAGAAGATATTATGTAGTTGGTGTTAAGCTTTCAAGCTCAAAAGAGAATAGCTCTTAGCTATAACATAGTGGCAATTACGTTACTACGTGGTGACAATTAAAAAATACTTATTTTATACATGATAAATGTGGTATACAGTAATATGATATTTCAATAGCATTATAATATTTTCAATTTTTGTAAAGTAAATATTATACTACTATAATGTTTTACTAATTAATTACAATTGATTGTGTGTGAGGGCCAAACAATAACGATGCAAAAGTGGACAATACGTATCATAAGAAAAAGTACCACAGAAATAGGCTGTATCAGTACATGAATATTTGGTGGTACTTTACCTTCCAGTGGTCTGAAGGCCAACACCATTCTTGGCCCAGGAAGTGATGAGGGGCTGATCGCCCTCTGCCTCGCACACTAGAGTGGTCGATTCGGCTTTCCGTGCACTCTTGATGCGGTAAGCGGAACTGATGCGAGGGGGAGCTGCGGAAAAAAGAAAAGAAATCACCAGGTCATTCACTGAGTCATGTGATGACTAATCTAAAAATATTAAGATAATGGGAGGAAAGATTTAATGATTCTGTAGTGCAACACTGCAGAATAAATATGATTTTTTTTTATATTAACAAAGTCATGGTTACTTAAATTATGATTACTAGCAATTATGTCGTACTTCGTTTTCCTATAGTCTAATCTAACAGTAATTTATAATGTTATTATACATTGGATAATAAACAGTATTACATTATTTCAATAGTAACAATATCTTAATTTAATAAATATACCTAGAAAAAATAATTATAAAATATTACTAGACAAACTTGAACTTTAAAATTTTAAAAGTTCACCGATTAAATTCTGTCTTAAAATCTTAAAAAGTATTAGCTTTTGATTCTTAATTTTATGTTGTATGAGGAACAATTATACCTTACTCAAAACATTTTAAACAAATTTTAAATATATTTTTCATTTACTGATCAGAATTTTTATGGGTAAATACATAAAAATATTTTAAGTATAAGAATCATTAAGAGGAGAAAATCTATATGTATGCTGATGTATACATTTTCCTTCAGAAACATTTTAAGTAACATAATTATTAATATAGTAATTAAAATTTTTCTAAAAATTTTATATGTTATTAATAACTAAATGATTATATGCAAAATGATAATATAAAGCGTCATGAGTGAATGCTACATAGAAAATTTCTTTTCTAATAGAATGAAAGTTTGCAGACTGTAATGCTTCTTTGCTGAAATGAGTTATAAAAAATTTTTTCAATCACAAGCTGTTATTAGAAATTTAAATTTTGAATATTTTATTAAATTTTTGGAAAAGGGATGTAAAAATGATTGTATAGTCTTTCCTTAACAGAAAAGGAAAAATATTAATCTTAATTTACAAAGCTTTCACAAGCTTTTAAACAGAGAATTTCGCGGAAGATATATAGGGCATTTTTTTTCGTTTGCTCACGTATTTTAACGTGAATTAAATCATGAAAGTCTCAAAATAGTCTTAAAAAAAGGATTATGGTTAAATAACAGTGTTGTATAAAATCTATAAGGCTTGTTGAATCTTAAGCTTTCACAGATTCACCGGATTCACAGAGAAAAGGTCATGCCAAAAGCTAAGACGACAAAAATATCTCATTATTTGTCAATCGCATCGTGACTACTCCTCGATGCGATTGACATTAACTTCTAAAACTTGACTACACAATGCCAGGAAAATTGTGAATTTGAAATCTTTTGTTACTATAAAGCTAGAAGACATAATTATATTTGCAAGAAATCTGCAGTTTGAGTCTCTCTCATTTTTTCGTGCAACAAAGCCTAATTACATCATTCAAGAAATATTGTTAAAAATATTGTTAACGTCACCATGTTAAAAATATGAAAATACTGTCGGCCTTCTAATAATTTTAAAAGACAATTATAGAGCAGGTAACATTTTATAGACAAGGAAATCATCTTGTTGAGAAGAAATATGGATTTTTATATTTTCCAAATGTCGTGAATTCTAAAGATGAATTCTCTGGTCTTTTAGCTTGCACTGAATGGAAGATTCTTTGCTCCATATTTCATTTTTGTGTTACTAAAATATTATCCATATAAAAATTTATCTGACTGCAGAAATTCTATAAAGGAAATACGTATTCTAGGTGGATACTAGTGGAAATACGTATTCTAGGTAGCCATCCAAATATCCAACCAGTAATTTTGCGGTTTATCTCAGAGATGTTCATGCTCTGCAATTGTTGGCGCTCCATTAAGTGTGTGTGTGATAATCATAAATATTTAATTTCTGAAACTACTGAGTTTGTTCCACTGAAAAATAATGCAAAGTCAGCATAAATTATTAATTATTAAATTTATATTTTTACTACGTTCTTCCTCATAATTTTAAAGAACATACACTATTTCTTTAAAATTATTTAATTTTGTTATTAACGGGAAGAATATGATTGATTTAGAAAATGTAGCAAGGGACAAAAGACATTGAAAAGTGGAAAATGTTATAGGTGTGTTTTATTTGACACACACATATCAACAATTTTACACAGAAACATTATAATGTAACAATGAAACAGCAACATATTTATATTTAACTATATTTTATATAATCAAATTATCGAAAAATAAAATGACTATATTTAACTACAGATGTAAATGGCTAACATAATGAGTGCATTAAAAATAATAATGGAAATAATTTTGCTAAAATATGTAAGAAATGTAGATATAAACTATTATTGCTCATATGTAACTTTACAGTTATAATTCACATTTAACATTTGTTTTAACCTATAAAGAGAAGTTTATGAAAATCAAAAGGATTTAGACTTATTTCATTTAGTTTTATGTAACAATAAAATCTTTATTTGAATCATTGTCCTTCATATAAAACAGTTATTTAAGAAAAATAATGAGATTGAGATTTTAATTTATTTTTTATCTGTTTTTGATCTGCAATGATCTATTTGAGAGATTGTCCTCTTTGATTGGCGGAGAATAATGTCTTACCTTTGACGTCCAATCTGGCGGACTTCCGGATACTCTCTCCAACCCCGTTGGAGACGTCACAAGTATAAAGGCCCTCGTCGTTCTTGTCGATTCTCTTGAAGATGAGAGATCCGTTTTCAGCCACCTTCCAACGTGAATTATCACTCACTGGCATCTCACCACCGTCCTCTGCAATATAAAATACCATCAAATCTTCACACGCTCTCTTCTTCTAAAGAAATGTATTCACGCGCTCTTCTATTTATAACAATACTTTGATGGTACTGACGTTACATTATTGAACAATTGATTTGTTACAGATTTATTTCAGATCCTTTTCCAGAATTAAAAATTTGTTGCTTTAATAATTATTTGTGTCTTCAGTAAAGTTTTAAAACAAAATAGGTTTAGATAGAATTTAGAAGTAGATTTTATAATTCTACTTAGTATACATATAATAAAATCTATAACTCATAAATAAATATTTTTTAAGCTTTCGATCTCTAACTGAATTGAACGAGTGAACGCACACACATTATGAACTAGGCTATATATATTATGCTAGGAAATATAGCTTGCTTACTTAACTATTCACTGTAGAGTAATGAATTAAGATACTTTTGATGATTGGAGATGAAATTCTAAATAACCATCAAAAAGCAATTTCAAATGCCATAAGACGTGTTCAGGTTCATCAAAAGTTTTGACTTATGTATTCCTCTATGGTTACTTTTTGATAAAGAATGTTAATTCGATCAGGATCTATTATTTAAGGAGAGCTACGGAGTATTATGAATATGTACGCTTGAAGTGGTAATTGAATCAAAGAATTTTTTTTATCTAAAGGCCACAGTTCTCCCCATTCAAATGTCAGTATAATAAGGTCCATTGAATTTAAAATAGAAATGTTAACCACTATGATAATTACGGAGGACGTAATAGATAATTACCTTTGAAATAATTTACTATGAGTTAAAACGCATTCTAGAATTTAGTTTACTTTTTTTCTGACGAATCATTAACAACATTACTATGCAGAATATATATTTTTTTTTGCAAAATTGATACGCATTATATTCATTAAATTAAGGAAAAAAATTGGAAACCATGATGTTCACATTTCAAAATTGTGTGTTTGAGTTTTATTATAAATATATATGTGGATGTTTCTCAAATGAAACCGTGTACAGGATAATCTAACATATGGAAAGTGTTGCAAAAGCATTCATTGAGTAATAGTTTCGGGAAGAATATTTCATATATAGTTTATTTACGTATATCAAGTGAGGAAACCTGTGTGAAACTTCAAGCAAGCTCACTTCTACCAATGAGCATGCGGAAAATAGAAGCACAGTTTTTTCCAACTACAAAATGATTTACTTTACAAATTGTCATTCCATCATTAAATGATGGTTGCTCATTCATTGGTTACTCTCATTTTAACACTTTTTAATCCAATATCCACACAGAGAGAGTGAAAGTATGCTTTTTCCAGAGTTATAATATCATTTTTTGTATAAGTGTGAAGATAAAATGAGTTTTTTTTATAATAATATGGTCCGGCTAATATACTGGCTGTGAGAGTTAACAGTTAAATTCTTATATTGCTACAAAAAGATATGCATCTTTGAAAAAACTTACATAGTAAATTTTAAAGTAATATACTTAAAAGTGGAAGTTACCTGATGTAATTTTTCATTCAACATGAATTTTATTATGATACTCTTACTCAAAAATATTCTTTGGCGAACACTGATGATAATTATTTAAATAATTCCTTTCTAATTTATATTAAAACGTTTAATGTAGTTAAATAATTGAATATAAAATCCTAAATAAATATTAAATTGTGTTGAATATTAATAAATTTTAATGTGAAGACCTTTTTTAAAAGGAAAAATAAAATTACAGGAAATTCGGAAAAGGCGTCTCATTTCTAATAATAATATAGTAATGAATAATTTTAACTATTTTTCATTGCATTTAATACAGATAATTTTATGTTATAGACATGACAAAATTATAGATTCCAAAATTTGCAAATTATAATATGTATATATTTTTCAACTCTAAAAATTGAATCTTAAAACTTTGAATAAATATTACAAAGATAAGAGTAGGTATTTAAAATGAAAATTATGTGTTAAATGGAAGTGTTGTATTCAACATTTAAAATTAATAAAGTAAAATATTGAAAAACAGGCAAATTAGTTGTTTTAATTTCTACATTTTCACAACATATTAAAGGAAAAATGTCATCCCCCTGAAAAAAAATAACCTGTGCAAGCCATCCTAGCTCGAAGATTCATTGCTAAGGTCAGATATTAAACCAGATAACTTCAGAACACAAAAACAACATCATTCCCTATTAGTCTACCATTATTTTGAAATTTAGACTAATCATAAGAAAACATTTAAAAAATATTATAGTGCCAACTGTCTAGAAAAAGAATACTGACCATTTTTCTTCTTCCACATGACGGAGGGCTTGGGGTATCCTCGGGCGTAGCAGTCCAGCACAGCGGTCTGACCTCCCATTGCAGATACATCCTTCGGTTCGTGCACCCATTGCGGTGAAACTGCAAAGAACGAAGCAGTTAGAATCCTCCTACTTCAAACATTTAATACACCGTAAATAAAAGAAAATTATATATATATATATATATATATATATATATATA
>JAPDSC010138172.1:10248-121625 GCA_026290005.1 Latrodectus geometricus
TATATATATATATATATATATATATATATATATATATATATATACAATTTAAATGCAAATAATAATATATTAAAAATTCCTTTCAAAAGTAAAATAGTAAAAAAAGGTTTCATGCATTTAATTTTCATTTATTTATGAAATTATTTTAACATATTCAATGAACAAATCCTTTTTAAAATTCCTTATCTATTAAAATTCAGTCATTTTGGAGAATATAAATAGTTCTATTAATATGAAAATGAAACAGCGTTTCAAAGAAATACAAAAATTTCAAAAGGATTATTTCCAATATATAACATACATATGTTGTTTGGTTACATTTAATAAATAAATTTTTTCAATACTTTATATTAATAATGAATTTACATTCATATAATTAATGAATTTCATTGATGTGATTCTTGAAATTGATAATTGGTTATAACTATTTTACTATATTATAGAAGATCATAAACTACTTTAAAAGACGGTAAACTCACTTCGATTGAATATTATTTGATAGTGACAAGAAATTAATCCATTATATACATACACATTTATAATCAGGTTATATATATATATATATATATATATATATATATATATATATATATATATATATATATATATATATTCAATGTATTTTTATGTAAATAGATTGTAAATTTAAATTAAAAAACAGTTCCCAGTGGATTTTCAAGATTTAGTGAGTTATTAGGATTTAAGAAACCATTAGCTTAAACTAGTGAACTGTATAATAACTGATATATAACTAATGAATTAATTTAAAAACTTACGAACAATTAATTTTTTAGTAATTAAATAATAGACTGAATCAAATAATTATAATAAAAGAGACTTTAAGTATTCTTTTAATGTCATTGAAGATATTAACAATAATGTAATAAAACAAATATCTCATTAAATAAAACAGTATTAAAGCATTGCACTTTTCATAAATTTAATTAATCAATCAAATATTAGTATTCAATGATAATAATAATGTATATAATATTCAATTATAAATAAAAGCTTTTAAATGACATAAATTCGATTCCTCAAAAGGTTGTGACAAATAACAAAAAACAATTTAAACAATGACATATAATATTGACCAATTACTTAAAATATTGATTATGCATTTCTAAACATTTTGTAGATGTGATTCATTTCAATGACTAATATACATCTCCTTTTTAAAAAATTCAAATATTTGAATGCATAATTTAATCAGCAAGTAATGTTTGGTAAATATATTATAAATATGATTCCACATCATGCTTATTGTCATTAAAATTCATAAATTTGTTAATATGATATAATGATCAAAGATTGTAAAGATTTATTGATGAATTGATATTTTTCAAATCAATCTTGAAAACATTTTTTAATTATATCTGTCATAAGTCAATGAATAAAATTAAGTAATATAACTTATTTACGTTGCAATATCTAGTATATAATACTTCTTCTTTTCTTTATTCCTTAAATTTCAGTAAAATCACAATACTTTGCGGGATGCTTTAGTTAAATAATAAATAAATATAAAACCATACTCTCTTTAAAATATAAAAAAGTCATCATAATGAATTATAATATAATTGATTTGTAAAGGCAAATTTTAGCAGTTAAAACGATACAGCATTGAAGAATTCATCTAGAGAATACTAAAACAGTAAGCAACAATTGGTCAAAAAATGAATATGATAGAAAATAAAAGCATATTTTTAAAAAGTTTTTCATACACCTCAGTCAAAAAATAACTTAATTTTTCTTAAGGCAAACACTTCTCATACTTCCTTCTGAATATAGAGAATTTTATTATTTTAAATAAGATTCTTGAATACTTAGATATTCAATAAATAAAATTTTTCTTAAATAAAATATTTTTTAGTTGATGAGATCATTTTTTTAAAAAAAATTATTAATGGCTTTAGTAATAGAAGAGAAAAAGTGAGCTGTATTGCTATCTTATACAAATATTTATTTGTTTACATTTTGCACCACCAAAATTCCAAAAGTGAAAGGCTTGGTAAATTTATCTTAATATTTTGATTGAAGTTTTACTTCTGAGAATCCAATTTTATAAATATACACAATTTAAGAAATGAATATGGTAATAAAATGCAACATATTCAAATGTCAACTCTAAGAATTAGGCAGCAAATTAGTACTAAGGAACATGAAAATATTTGAATTAACTATTTACAATAGTATTAACTAAAACAAAAATATTGTTAAATAACTAAAAGACTTATACCACTGCCAAAAACACTTGGCAGATAATTTTAAATATCATTTAGATCAAAACACACAAAATTTTTATAAAGCATATAAATAAAAACGTCATACAAACGAATATTGAGACTGCAAATATTGTCAAATGATAGATATTTAAAATATGATGCTGTAACAATTGAAATATGAAAAATGTAATAGAAAGGTAATTTGATTTCAATTTAGTTGAAAAATAAAACAAAAAATCATTCTATCATATATTTATTCTGTCATTAAGTACATAAAATTTAAAGTCATAATTTCTATTTCAAGTTGTGCGTAGATCGCAAAATAAATTCAATGATTTTATATTGTTATATGATGAAGCCACCATTTAAAATTATCTTACGAAGTCAAATATACAGTGACACATACACATTATAAAATATATTCACACTTTAATATTCATATATTATTTATTCACACTTATATATTTATAAAAACTGACAGTTACACATTAAAATTGCATTGTACAAGATAAATTGGAAAAGACATATAGAATGGAGACAATATAGTAACGATAAACAATATACTAAAAAATAAGTTTTGTGGCAAACAATATGGTTCTTTGACATCAGAGAGATATCAGTATTAACATATTGATGTTTTACGTCACCAGCGAGTGGAGGATTAATGAATTTTATTATTTCGTATGACCCCCATTATGAAGATTCAAAGAATTCTGAAGTATCCGCATAAGGAATTTCAGTTGTTTTAAAATATATATAAATAAATAAAATTTAAGTATCAATAATTATTTAAAAAATCATACTTTTCGAACTCAGACATATCAATTAGAAAAATACTTTTTAACTTAAGTAAAGTTATTTCATAGGCAAGTGACATTAAACAGCAATCGAAAAAATTAAATGATAGAAAAAAATGAAACATATCAAATTTTTTATAGCAATTTTATTTAAACTCTTTTGTAAATAGTACAGGAAAAAATTATTTAAATATATGCATTTATTACAGATGATTATTTTCAAAACTTTTTATAAATAAGCTAAGGTATTCCTTTGAAAATATATTTTCCCACCTTACCATCAACCCGAAGAATATCATGTTTTTGATCGGTCCCGTCTTTGTTTGAAACTCTGCACGTGTAGTTACCATTGCTTTTCGTGTCTATTTTAGCTATTGTCAACATTGTGGCGTATTTGTCTACAAATCCTATAGAGAAACTATCGTCTTCGATTATTTCTTCTCCATCTTTTAACCAAGTGAAGGTGAAAGGTGGTTCACCGTCCTCAACAACGCAGGCTACCCCTGTCCTCTTGCCAGCTGAGAGCTTGTTGGGGAATTTGAAAGGCCGGATATCTGGTTTGCTCGCATACACTGTGAAAATGAAAATATAACTCATAATTAGTATTTTTATAACAATTTGATGCAAGTATATAAACTTAATGAGCACTAAAATAAATTTAAGAATCAATTATTGGGACCAGTTGCCATTTCAGAAATTTAAATTATTTAAATAAGGTAATAAACTGCCATTTCTCAGATCTTAATTTTCAACTAAGAAATATAATACTAAGTGAATAGTAACAGAATGCTCTAAACGATTTTGATGATATTTTGAATTCTTATTGAAATAACCATATAATCAATTACATTTTTGCAGACGCTTCTCTAATAGGAGGAGTATATAATAATAATAACTAATTTTATAGAAGGAGATTCAATAAAAACAATACATGTTAAATATTTCGTAGTTGAAAATACCAGACATCAAACTGATATTTGAACTGTTAGCACTTTGATTTTCAGTTTAACAGTTCAAAGATTCAACACCATCTCAAACATAAACTTTTGTTATTGCAACTCTGTAACTATTCACGTGTTATAGTTTTATACTCTGTTAACCCTTTAATAAAATAGTTGAAACTACATTTCTAAGATTAGCATGTAGTTGTGACATTTTCAAGCAAAGATATTTAGTCAAAAATGTATTTTCCCCATGGTTAGAAAATCCGAAAAATATGAATATATCTTCTTGCTTTTTATACAGACAATACATGAGAAATTCATATCACACGATTATGATTTCCAAACAATTTGCTATATGTCAATAAAAAATAAAGCTATATTGAAATTAAGGGCTACATTTTTTACAAAATTATCGTTTACTGCTATTTCTGTTATTCGTCAAATTTGATTGTGGTCAAATTTGAGGAGCAAGTCTTGGTCGAATTAGTCTGTTTATAAAATTTTTAACCGTAGAGCTACAGAAAAACCAAACCAATCCAGTAGTATGACTTTTCGAATCGGCAGCTTTGAAGGCCATGGTTTTTTATAAAAGGTAAAACGATGGAAATTGTTGCAGCAGAAATATTTAGATTATTCAAATTTTTATTTTCTACCTGCTGAAACAACATTTGAAAACCTTAAGTAAGAATCGGCAACAACAGGAATCTGTATTCAACATTACCAAAAGAAATCATAACATTAAAGGAACTCTAAAGGAGTTGTGCTTCAACTGGGACTAGTGTATTAATTCAAATTATTCAAAATTGACTCCATTATCTTGGTACTTTTTTCTAACTAACTTTTAATTTGTATCTCATTAAAAATGGAACACAATCTATAAAGGCTATTCTTCTCACAACTGATAGATAGAAAGGTACCTCAAATAACTGCGACATAGTGAGAGAGACGTTGCCTTCACATACATAGTTTCTGCTTTAGTAAAGTATTTGATAATAGTCAAATCATTCAGAAAAACCGCAACGTTTGGCACACTCACGCATTTTCAGAAAATTATCCAATTTCGAGAAGAAAAATATTACATTTAGTCTATAAACTATCAATTGATGGAATCTATCAGTAGATCTTCAAGAATGGTTGGCTTAGCAATATTAAGATAATATCATTTAATCTATGACACATCACTTACTGCAGCAACTGGTATAAAATATTTTCTAATAGTTGATAAAGGTGAAAACTATTATCCCAAGAAATAATTTTCTTTTAAGCAAAAAAATGGGCTGGCCAGTGAGTTTTACAATCATGAACTAAAAGAGTGGGTTTAAAATAGTTACAAAATGAAATTTAAGTCAGAAAGACCCTAATGTTCATAAGGGATATTCTAATCAATCATTCATAATTTCTTTCATTTCACAAAATTGCTCATGAGTCGCATTAAATCAGAATAAACCATACAATTAATAAAAACTATTTCTATCCAAGGAATGATACTGGTTTGTTTATTTTTTATTAATATACATAATCTCTGCAACATTTCTTAACTGGTAAAAATATGAATAACATTTATTTCTTTGTTTTGTATTTAATATTCTATTCTCTGTTGTATAGCTTATATTGATTATATATCCATCAGTAAAATGTTTCATCTTTAACCAACAGTTTATATTCAAAAATTAGGTTAACTTCAATTTGTTACAAGCATTGTTTTATCGATATAATAGCTAGAAACTTTCGTATTAAAACTTCAAAATAGTTGCATTTTGGCTAACTTAATTAGTTAATATAAGCATTGCAGTGAAATGTGTTTAGAGTTTGAAGCTATTTGGTTACGGAATGCAATTAAATCCTGCACATAATTAAAATACAACATGATGCAATACTATATGATAAATGATTTTTTTAGCTATGAAGAATTAAATTTCTATACTTGTAATATTGAAAATAATCGATTAAGTTTCTTAATATTGACCACGTGTTCTATGAAATTATTGAACATGTGAAAATTTTAACACGCAATATTTTTCCTCATTATCCTTATCGTATTTAGGGGGGGGGAAAAAAAAAAAAAAAAAAAAAAAACATATTTTTTATGTCACAAAAATGAAACGGGGGCGTGGTGACCTGATTCGATAGGGCGTTTGTTCCCTATATTGGTAAGTAATAAGTTCGATTCCCGGCTTAACTGAAAACCCTTCATGTTCTCTAAAGGCGGCTGGGTCACATTAAATAAGTAGTGGTCACAATGACCTCAATGGGAAATGACACCTCTGGGGGTGACAGGCTAAGTATTGGGAGTATTCTGCTTGGTCCCGAGTTCTAAATTAAGAAGACTCCCCCCCCCCAACTGCTTCTATCTACTGGTAGGGCCCAACTCAGGGTTAAGTACAAATAAGCATGTTGGTGCAACACGAACAAAAATGTAAACACATAATAATTCAATAAAACAAAAGATATTTCATTTTTATATGATTTTTTGATATGTATATATATTCACTCATAAGTACATATTTGTGTATATAAATTATATAATATGGTGAAATTTGATATTTTAACAATTAATATTACAATCTTTTCTAAATGGTTCCAATTTATTGAGAAATGAAATATTTTGTAGTTTTCTTAAAGTTATTTTTAATTCACTTAAAGACTCAAAAGTTAGGGGAAGTAATAAATCACTTTTATGTTATTTAAATATGAACAACTTCTTAATTAATCTATATTGTTTTTTACTTTGAAAATAAATAAAATATTTTTCGATTTTCTAATTAATTTGAATTTTTTAAATTTAATAAAAAACCAACTGATATTTATTGTAAATTGCGCTAACATAAGCTATAGGTATGAAATAAAACTAACAAAGTGATTATACAAATAACATAAATTGCAAACAATGATTATAAATTTCTGTTCAATAATTTAAAAACTCATGCAAAATTTTTTTAGTTTTCCATTTCCATTCTTCATTAGCAGCTCGTTTCATATTTGATTTTATAATCATCAAAAATTCATCAAATGACTACTAGTATTGATTATAGGATATAAATTATAGAACTTATATGTAATTGTAGTAATGTATATAATATAGATAGCAAAATTATTTTTTTGATATTTTGATAGATAGTATTTAAAAAGAAGAGAACATAATTGCATTTATATGATTAATATATAATTGCATTTATAAAACTAACTCACAACATTTTAAATTTAATTAAACTGTACATCATTTTGGTAAGCAAAGTTTCTTTCCAATCAACTTTTTTAAAGATTGTGGTGTTGAAAACCAAGTTAAAAAGGTATTAAATGCACTTATATTTTGATTAGTATCTACAACAAAACGAGAAATATATACCATAACAATTGTTGATGTAAAATGCCAAAATGTTTGATGTTTGATAGTAACAATCAAAACTTAGGCAAAAAATTATTTGCACATATTTTTTTAAACTCATATATTACACCCAATTCATGTTTTGATCCATTAAATTTCGTTATTATTTAAACATCTAACAATAATAAATTGATGACCATATTGTCCTTTGGAAAATTTACAAACCGGCTTTGTATTGACATAATTTATAAAGTTCACTGGAACTATTCTTTGCATCTTTGTAAATTAATCTTACAAATAAGATGCATAAATGTTTAATAGAATAATCGTTATTTAGTTTTTTGTGCTTTTCTTTTCTAACCCTAGAGTGTTATTAAAAGTTTTGTATGAAAATGAATGCAATATAGTTAAGCTATATTTTAAGATAGTTTTGTGTATTTAAAAATAAGAAAAATCTGAATTAAATGAATCAAAATATTTTCATATATTTAGCATAAAATTTAAGATCCCTTACGAGAGAAATGAAAATGGAAATTTTTTTTTGAATTTAATATGAATGAGTAGCAATAGTGATATCATCTGCATCAATAATCATCACTTCTCAAAACATTTCTAACTTGAAGAAACATGATCATTAGAAAGAATGAAAGGAAAAATTTACCGGAGCATTGCTAAGAAACAAACATCAGACTAACTTACCTCCATAAACGAAGAAGCCGAGCAGCAGACATACTTTGTACATATCGCTCTTGTTCGAATAAAAGTTAACCCTTGAATCTATAAAGAACATCAACGATGAAATAAAACACGCATTTTTACTCTAAAACAATGATAAATATTAAATTTATTCTATAATTTTAAAGACAAAATATCAGAAGTAAGTACTTACCAACATTCAATGAGAACTATGCTGTCATCCAAAATACAATATTTACAAATGTTCTTCTTGGGGAACTAGCGCCGCATAGTGACGATAAATTGAGGTAAAAACATGACAGTCAAATATTCATTTTGAAATAAAAGCACAAAACTGATTATATAAAATATTATCGTTGAGATATACGCGAGGAAACGAATTTACTTTGGTACGTTTTCTTCAGCAGTTAAACACTTTTAATCGAAAATACACATTCTTCACTTTTAATCTATTAATAAAATTCTAACAAATATAAAAATGTTATGCATATTTAAAAATATATATTTACCCTAAAGATTTTATTATCGAATATTTCGAGATGGTTAAAATACAAATATTTATGAAACTGTGTTACAAACAAAATAATGGAATAAATTTAAGTGATTTTTTTTTTACATAGATAGTGTTTTAAACAAGTAATTTGGAAAACATCCAAGCAACTAAAACCAAATAAAAAGTTTCAATTTAATATGTGAAACCAACTTTTTATAAATAATAAACTTTTAAAATGAACAGATGCATAACCAAAGTATTTCAAAATATCTATATTATAAGCATAAAATGAGAATTTTAAATGTATATAATAATATCGTTATTACATGGAATTGTAAAAGTATAATAAAGTTTGAAGATTCTGTAATTTCAAAATCTTCAGTACTTCTTTCGGTGAACAACAAACCAATTAGAAACATTTATTAAAATACCTTGAAAATATTCTTATTTGAAGAAATGGTTTAAAAATAAATGTAAGAATTTTAAAATATACATAAGTTGTGTGTGTGATTTGCAAAACTAAAAAAGACTCCTCTGCTTTTTCCTAACATTGAACAAGACAAACGCAAGAACATTGACAAACTGCTTAACATCATAATAAAACAGATCATAAAATGTATAAATTTAATACATATCATATATTATAAAAATTATAACAACATATACTTCATTTAAAAATACTATTGACTAAATGATATGCCAGTATGTTTTGGGATATAATAACGATGTAGAGATGGTTAATATTAAATTCATAAATCAAACAATGTATGTTATAAAGCAATTACGTTTTTTTTTATGAAACGAATAATTGTTTTACGTCTTAAATCAAATAAAGATGGGTAAATAACAAGATGTTTCAGATATAATTACCACAAATTCATAATTGCAAAGTAAAATAAGTTTTATAGGCAAATACTGTTATTTAGCATCTCAAGTGTATGAAAATCGTCAGGATTTAGGAATACTACACATTCCAGATAAACTACAGGCTACCTTAAGCACCTCACCTTTCATTCTCAGAACGTCGGATTTTTCATCGGATCCTACTGAGTTTGATACTTTACAAGTGTAGTTGCCATTGCTGTTGACATTCAAACTTTTGATGGTAAGAGTAGAAGTATATTCATCTGTGACTTTGACAGAGAATTCTTCGTCTTCTTGCAGCAAAGAACTGTCTTTATACCAAGCAAAATCAAAGGGGAGATCACCACCGATGATTGTGCACAGAACAACAGTCCTCAAGCCCAATTCTAGTTGACCAGAAAATTGGATAGGGTTGATGAGAGGTCTTCTTAATCCTATAATTATACTTTACATTAAAATCTAATTACGAAATTGTTCTTTAAACTCAAATTTCTGAACTTACTTATGAAGAACGCAAGTTAAACTTGATATCTTTACGAAATTATGTAATAATTATTTTACTTTGATTATATTGAATTACTAAATATACTTTGTTAAAGTTTTTTAACTAACAAAACTTTAAGATGTTATTTTACGTAAAGATTAAATTTTTATCAAAATAGAAATGAAAATAGGAATGAAATTTCTTTAATTGTTACATGAAAATTTTCATCAGTGCTGAAGCATTAATTTAAACCATATGATGTGAAAAGAATATAGGTTCAGTTACTTTTGTTTTATATATTATTTCAAGATTTATTATATAATCTATAGAGAAAAGAATTACTTTTGATTCTACACAGCTGAATTTTCTTGTTGCATAAGAATTAGAAATTTTTATTTAGAAAAACAAAAATTTTCTTAGTGAGGAAATTAACATGTACATTTTATAGTCCAGAAATAATAATAAATATAATATGCTTTTGAAAATTATTTTTCTTGAAATAAAGAATGCTTATAAAGCATTTATGATGCTTGTTTTCCATATCAGTAAAATCTCTTTTTGCAATTTGAAAAAACGATTTGATTTAAAAAATTTTTTTCTTGAAAGTTATATTTTCTTTAAACACTTGTATTTTTATAAAAGTTACTGTCTAATAAAGCTGAAGCTTATTTACTTTAAATTTATTTCTAATAAAGATAATAGATCCTGAGTCCTCCATGTGTTGTTTTAGAAATGCTGTAATTTTCCAAAAAAATAAAATGTTAAAAAACTATAAAATATCTCATGAGATAAAGTAGTTCTCATACAATATTTTCCAAAAAAAAAAAAATAATAATAATAAGGCAAGGATTTCAAATTAATAACAGCTATGGATTGTTGTAGAAAGAAGGATATTTCTTTTTAACAACACCATCCAATACAGATTATGCGGGTAGTATTTTAAATCTATACCAAAATTACGAACTACACTCAACTGAAAGTTTTCTACGAGAATTCAAATGAATCACCATCAACAATGCAAAAAGAAAATAAAAAATCGAATAATTAGATTTTATCCTTCTTTTGTCTTATTCATAAAAGCTAACCTATCCCTAAAAATCTTGATAATTTCAAAAAAGTTGAATTTTTATACATTATTAAAACTCATAAAAATACTAATAAACATTAGTTATTGTGTCACAAAGCTTTATGAAAATACGGTAAATGAATTATTTTTCACAATCAGAACATATTTCATATTTATAACATTTTGAATGCGTAATAAAGAGCTTTTCTTTACATAAAAATTGTATAATAATCTAAAATATGATATTGCATACAATTTTCCTCTATTCCATTTATTCTATTTTTGAAACGAAGTATATTTTGATAAAAATGAATTTATTTTTATTTATTTTAAATTTATACATAAAAGCTATGTATTTTGGATTTAAAGTGATCAATTTAGACATATTTAAATAAAAGAATTAGTGATATAAAAATTACAACGAAGCAAATCTGAGGAAGAAACGGTACTCACCATTTGTTAGGAGAAAACTTGCTGCTGACATTAGAATACAGCCATTGATGTAAGTTGGCAAACTCACTCGCATTTTCAAAGGATTGGAAGAGGAAATTATTGAACACTTGGTCGAATATACGTACAAAGTTAATAGATTATTATATTTAGAAGAATATATACTGACTAGTTACTTTCTGAAGTTGAATCCTTCTTTTATTTTACAAAATGGTGTTAACGATATATCAAGCATATTTGATTCATGCTTTCTACGCGAATCTACTGAGAATCAAACAGTATGGTAGCGCCACACAGTGTCATGAAATGAACTGAAAAATTACTCTTTTTTAAAAGAAAATAATATTAAATATATCCAACTTAATTCTTTGGCAGCAATCAACTCTATTTCGCTGGACACCACAACCTATATAAAATAGTAATTAATTCGGACGAAATATTTTACATAAAATTAAAATTTAAAGTAGCAAATCTGTCAAATATGTTGACATAATTTGCTAGTTACAAAGATATCAACATTTTCATTAACATAATTGTTAATAATATAACGAGTGCTTTTATAAAGATAATATGATTTCAAACAGATAAAATAATTTTTTATTTCTAATAATTTAGTAGTTAAACAGAAAAATATTTCTGTTTATTTTGATGAAAATGAGAAAAATAATATATAAGAAGGTATTGTCACAACTCAAAACATAGAAATATAATTAAAAGTAAAAAATATTTAAGGAAAATTTGATGTTATTTAATGAATATTTCATTAAATATTATGTTATGAGTGTATATAACTAAAGCATTCAGCACAAATTTCCATTTCGTCAGTATTATATTTTGAAAAATTGAGTAATAATCAAATACACAAATCCAATGATAGATAAAGAATATTAAGTTAAATGTTGATACATTGAATACACTTATGATTAATAATAAAACTATTCCCACTTATGGAATTTTACCATTTAATTTTTTTTGAAAGTGTATCTAAATTTATTAAGTTTGTATGAAAATATTTTACACAAAGTATTCATTAAACTTCTAATAAAAAAAAATGCAATAAAACATTGAAATATGCAATAATTTGTACGAAACATCATTTGAAAATACAAACATTTGTATA
Source organism: Latrodectus geometricus (assembly GCA_026290005.1). Lineage (NCBI taxonomy): Eukaryota > Metazoa > Arthropoda > Arachnida > Araneae > Theridiidae > Latrodectus > Latrodectus geometricus. The sequence goes on from JAPDSC010138172.1 coordinate 22,713, forward strand.
TTTTATTTATAAAATAACATTAGCAAATAAACAGAACTATTTAGGAAAAAAAAAACATCCATTAATTATTTACCTACTATATGTTGTTTATTTATCTTTTCTTAAATTGATATAATATATGACGTGCGAATAATCTTATCATAATGTGGTTACAATAATGTAAAACGTACATGAAAATTATATATTACTGACACATCAACTGTAAAAAACTTGATAATTATGGCAGAATCTAAATTCATTGTATAAGTGTAGTGTGAACAATGCAATATAAAATAAGGTTCGCGAAAAATCATACGCTCTTTATTATATAGTTTCTGTTGACATCTTTAAGCACATTTAAACCTAATAAGAATAAATTCATGTTTTATATGAATGTATTTATAATAAAATATGAAACAAATAATTTGCGTTCTAACGAAAGGAATTGCTAATATCAAAAATTTTTATACACGTCAAGATTTTTTTACTATAAAATGTATTACAGAATTGCGTTTTCATTTTGAAAATCTCAACAATAGCATTTTAACACAGTAAATTTTATCATACTTGATGATGATAACACATTATAAATTACCTTTATAAACACATTATTAATTACCATTTTCCTAATTATCCATATATCTATCCATGTATAGACATAAATAAATGAAAAAACGTTAAAATGCGCACATACAAATAGGATTTTGTTGATGTAATTTTTATAAATCTCATTGCAACAATTCCTGAACTCAATTCTTCCCATAGTTGCTATTGATGTTATTAAAAATTCTTATCGAAAATTCTTATCGCCTAGAAAGTTCAGGTCTAATTTTAATTCTTGTGAAAAACTGACGTTAGTGTGATAGACTTAGTAAAACCAAACTAATATAGAAATCATTTCGTGATATACTGTTCAACAAGAAACCTAGACTTACCATTCATCTTCAAGGTATTTGACTTTTGGTCTGAACCTGCTGCGTTAGATACCAGACAGGTATAGTTACCATTGCTTTCAGAATCTAAATGTTTTAGAGTGAGTACAGAAGTGAATTCATCGATTGATTTAATTGAGAGTTTTTCACTCTCATATATTAAAGAGTTTTCTTTGAACCACTGGAACTCAAATGGTGGATCTCCTTCTGCGACATTACATAAAACAGCAGTTCTCAAATTTACTCGGAGATCAACAGGAAAGTTAAAAGGTTTCAAAACAGGGGGTTTTACACCTAAAAGAAAAAATCACATTTCACAGATGCCGAATTATTTAATATTTATAAATTGTACATTTTACAAACTAAAATTATTATGATAGTTCACTGATTTAACATGGTTTTGACGATTCGGTTAGTTTAAAGTGTATTTATTCATAATTTCATATGCTACAGTTTTTCTGATTAACCCGATTTTACAAATGATTTATTGGCTTAACGCAACAATATTAATGTTTGTCTTGCAGTTATATTTTCAAAGATTATTTGAAGTCATTAGAAAACGCAAACTACTTAATAATATGTAAGATATTCGGAAGGGAAAATCAAACAATAATAGAAAGTTATTTTTTATTAATTAAAAATATAATATTTTTTAGAGATTTATACTTATTCCTCAAAATGCATTTTATAAATAAACTCTTTAAAATAGATTTTTCATTTATTAGGCATTTAGATCAATATTTATAAAATTGTTCTAAAAGAGTTGATTATATAACTGATAAATTTTGAATATTTAAATATTGGATAGGTTGTATTATACTGATTAAATAAGCAAAATTGTTAAAGATAAATCAGTTCATTTTAAATAAATACTGAGAAGTTTAAGTCTATATTATGCGACATTTTTATAATCAAGGTGACAATACTTTTTAAAATATTGAAGAATTTTTTAAGCACTACAAATTAAACTTTTATTGCCTCTTAACTCTCAATATTTTTGATTTTCAGCAACATAAACTTGATACATTAAACACGGATACATCATTATGTTAAATTATTACTTTGAATAATTATTTTGTATAATGTTTTAAACTGTCAAGCTATTTATACATTATTGATAACATCTTTCCTTTTTCGTCATATATAAATTTTAGGCATTAAATTTTAAGTATTACACGTTATATATATTTTAAATGAAATGAAAATTACTTAATTAACAGATATTTCATTTAAAATTAACAAAATAAAATTAATGAAAATATCTAAAAACCATATTAATACAATATTATGTTAGAATTTTATTTAGTTATATATTTAAAATTGTACTCCATTTTTAACATTGTTCGCCAATTGTTCAATTTGTTTGTAAGTTATATAACCTAAATTATAAACATAATAATAAATGAACATTGGAATTTTAATTGAAATAATGTAATTTTAATTGTAAAAATTACCTTTATTGTGAATACTCACAAAGCTTTATTATGAAAAGAAATTGAGTTGCAATAGTTATAGAAATTACCGCATTCTTTATTAAGAAACCTTTCATGTATATTATATCAGTTGCGAAAATCGTAATTTAATACTTATGATGCATTCATTGGGAAATATAATTTGTACTAATTAGTTTCCAGTTATTAATTTATTTCTTATTTAAACTATGATTTATAAAGCAATAATCATTATATAAGGAATATATGTTAAAGAAGGAATAAAGTAAAGATGTAACTTACCAGAAACAAAGAGAAAACAGCTTGCAATGGCTGAGATGAACAGAACTTTCATTTTATTTTCCCGATTAATTTAACTTCTAGATTAAACAAGGGAAATATTCATTGCATGTAAACGCAAAACTAATTGTTAATCATACGAAAGTATTATTTTAAAGTTATACTACGGTACAGAAACAGTGGGGTGATGAACAACGTTTTGACGTTTTGCTCTTACCAACACAAGCTGCCATTTTTATAATATGAGGATAGAGTTATTTACTATTTTCTGAAGCTGCGCGGTATTGTAGCGCCACATAGCGTCGGGAAATGTATTGAAAAAGTACAACATTAAATCTATTGTATGAATCAATAATCATAATAGAAAAAACTTGATAAATTGAGAATTGATTGCATCATTAATTAAAGTAATATTCATCAAAAGAATGTAGAATCTAAAACACAAATAATTAAATACAAACTATTCAAAAACCCATACTGGAAAAGTAAAACAAAATAAATCCTTAAATATTACAAATGCGTAAAACATAGATGCATTTTTCTTTAATAAATTTTTAGACATTGCTTTCACTTCTCAATGCAATAATTTTAATATTTTGTTCTATAATTAACAATAATTACACATATATATTAATTCTGTCTTTGATAAACAATATTACAAATATTGTTTTAGTTATTTAGATTTGATTTTTTCATTTAAGAATGTTAAATGCTACTTTATGCAAATAATGTTAATTAAAAGTACGTCCTGATTTATAGGTTATTTGTAATATAGATCAATATGAACTTTTTAAAGTGTATGAAAATATATCTTTTTTTAATTTTTATTTTTAAGATAAATAAATAATATTCAGGAAACATGAAAAATTTTATATTATAAATTAATAAAACAAAATATATCAGCTATACATTGGAATACATCATACCAAAAATTTGTTTGTTTGGTAAATATATATTTTCACTGTTATAGATATAAATGTAGAGTTTAGAGTCAATATAAGTAAAAATAATTATATATTATATATGCTTCCTTCAATAGCATTCTTAGCATAAAAAAGATATGTGCTGAAGCAGAAACAAAAGTTATTCATTAGTGGAAATTAGTTATGACTATTATTATTCCACTCAGATTCTGCAACATACAACATTTTTGAAAAAAGTTTTTAACATGCAGTTTAATAACGACGCATTTTAATATTAAGTCAAAACATACAATTCAAAATTTAAATAAAAAATACTTCAAAAATAAATAAAGGGCTATTATAACAAAGAAATATATTTGACTTTTACAAAATCAGTTGGTAGTCATCGTAACAAAAATACTGTAAAGTATTGTTTATTTAAGGATACATTTAAATTAAAAAGGATTCTCTACGAAAATGATCATTCTAGAAATCGTGCTTTAAATAATGCAATATAGTTTATTGAACTTTCATTAGAAACCATCGAAGTTATTCAAAAAGACTATTAGTAGTTTTATTACATTCAAATTATGGTTCATTTTCATAATATAACAAAATTGTGTTTTTAAAACATATAAAAAGCTACTTTGAGAAGAAAACTTTTTATGGACCAAGCTTCAGCAACAAAGTTTTGGGGCAGTTGTTCCATAATCTCACCTTTCATGTTTAAAAAACTCAATTCTTCATCCGATCCGGCTGCATTCGACACTCGGCAAGTATAGTTACCATTGCTGTCTGCACTCAATTTCGAGATGGTTAGAATTGAAGTGAATTCATTAAAAATTTCAATTGTTACGGAGTCTTTACTGTTCAGTGGTTGATTGTCTTTAAACCACTGGAACTGAAAAGGAGGATTACCATCAGTAACTGTGCACAGGACACCAGTCCTTAAGTTCAGCTTTAGCTCACCAGTAAAATGCATAGGATTGATTCTGGGAGCTTTGATACCTATAAAAATAAATGAAAGTTTTACTTCTATTCTTTCGTTTAATTTTCTAAAACGTCTCATAAAGTATTATACGCTAAATTATAAGGAAAATAAATATTTATGTTTTAAAGTTAAAGCTCAAAAGTTATTAATGTACACCCTACCTTATTAAAATGTTTACTAATTAATTTATTTTTATAATGTCCGGAAGCATTTAAAAACTTTAAATTTTAAGCTCATATTAGGATATTTGTCTCCTTAAAAATGAATGGAAAAGATTACAGATAATTTTCGCGATCATTTATCTTAACACGCAGTTTCTTATTTCAATATTATATTTCAAAATACCAATAACTAATAATAATAAATAAGCATAATTTTTATATTTCTTGCAGCAACAATTTCTCATGATAATCTTAACATTTGGTAAATTCTATTTAATTTATTTTTAAAAAATAAAAAAACATTAAAAAAAAATTTACATGTACAATCTTTTTAAGACACTTAATATCTTTTCTAGATTTTCTAGATTTTTAACACAGTTCATTTAAATTCTCAAGTACTATCTAAAATTATTGATTATATTATAAAACAAAATTATAGCATATTTTACAGTTAGTTGCATTAAATATGTCCCAATACTTGTTTCAAAATAAATGTAAATTTAAAAATCATAGCAAATGTTTGAAAAAACATCAAGTTTTAATAGTAATTTAATAGGTAATGACAGCTATAAAGCCTGATGATTAATTAGATAATGTGTCAATGAAATGATATTAAAAATTTCATTATATCAGACCAGTTACTTTGTAGATTATTTAGGCAACATTCATAATTTGGCTAAATAATTCATAATTTAAATAAATTACATATTAAATAAATAAAATGACCTGTAAGCATGATGCGTTGAAAAAAATTCTGTAAAAAGTATAGAAGTAGTTAAAATTGCAAAAAATATTTCAGATACTTTAAAAATTTAGAAAAAGTATTTTAATATTAAGTTAACTTCGAAATATTTTTAATTGTTTAGGTATTTCAAATAAGTAGAACTTTCGGCAATCTTAAGTAAACACGCACACACACACATCCATTAATAAGATTATTTATTTTTTATTAAGTTTGGTATGCGTGTGTGTCTGTTAAAAAGTATATAAAAATCATTGACCCCCTTTGTTTATGTTCAAAATGGCGATAGAAAGCGTGTTAATTAAACTACAGAATTTAAAAAAGGAATTTGTTCGTTTCATTTTTAATTAGATATATTTGTTAATTATTCCATTCTAATAAGTTTGATTAGTTAGTTTTAATAAGAATAAAAAATTTCAGATTAATAATGCTAGTAAAAATGCTTAAAAATTTTGTGATGATATAAATAAGGGAATTACCTTTTTTTATCATATGTTAGTTAATTCCTTAATTTTGTCATTTATATGCTTTTATTTGGTTGTAATTCTATAGTGCAATGAAATGTAATGAAATGGCAAAAAAGAGATACTTTTATCATAAAAAAAATGTTACTCACCATGAGTCGGAAGATAGAAGCTTGCCACTGAATACAGGAAAATCATGAAAGATATCCTCGATTTCGTACATTTCATTTTGTATTTTGCATTTGAAAATTGAAATAAACAACTTTGAAATGTAATGAAATTTGGCTGATGATTTAGAACAAATATTGTTGCAAGTCAATGCGAGCTAGTAAAAACTGAACACTTTAAGCCAATATACTTATAGAAATGATGGCGATTTCTTTTTGCTATAAACATAGAAAATGAACGAGGATACAACAGTATCGTAGCGCCACATAGTGACAAAGAAAGCACTGAAAAATTGTAATTTTCAATAAATTATTGCATTAAATATCACGAAAATGTGATAAATTTAACAAATAAGATTACACACATACTTTATTCACAATAGAACCAGTAATTAGTTAGAAATATATATTGCAATTGTTATCTTCAAGCAAATTAAAAGGTAATATGAATGATACATAAATTATAAAATTATTATAAATATCATTTAACTAGCGTTTTTAGAAATATAAGAAATTGTTTTATTTAAATAAATGTGCAAGTGACGTAAAAAAAAGAATAAGTAAAACAACCAATTCAGCTTTATGAAATTTGAGAAAAATACTATAGTATTTAGGGTACATTGTATTTTTCCTGTGCTTGATGAGTATAAATAAATAGAAATGAATTTCATTATAAGTGGAATATTCGCATTGACGCTTATAAAAATTTTTTTCTTATAAAAGTCACGCATAAGCATTTAGATAAAAGTAATTACACAAAGTTAAACTCTTCTTGAAACTTAAGACAACATTATTCTTCTGATGGATAAATTTAACTTGGAATTACAGTTCATCATAGAGAATATCACAATTCTGAAAGAATGAATAAAGAACAAAAAATGTGATTACATATGTGATGAAAATTATTGAATTTTAAAATAAAATCCCCACTTTTATTGATGATACTGAAAGACAGAATGTTTATTTCACATAATACAAAATAAATGTAAAGTAAAGCGTTTTCGTATGAGAATATTTTACTGAAAACATGTTTAAAAGGAAATTGTCGAAGTAATTTAATTATAAAACTCAATATAAATGTTGCAGGAATTTACGCTTTTCAAATATGACTTTGTGGTTTCCACATTTTACTTAAAAAAAGAAGTGCATTATTTGTTGCACAAATATGTACCATTTATACCTTTTTGATTTACAAAAGTTTTATCTGATAAACAAGATACACATGATCGTAATTCAACACGCATTTCCTAATAGAACAAAGTATTTTATAAATTATACAATCTTAAATAAAAGTTTGAGATTTACGCATTTGTTGGATATGGTGAAAAATTTACTGGAGTGACAACTTAAAGTTCGTGATATTATAATAATATCTTTTATTAGTAATAAATGTTACATCATAAATACGTAAAATTAAACTATCTGAATATATTAACAGTATGAAAAATAACGTATTATTGGAATGAGATACGACGTATTTTACGTGAGATCTTAAATATGTCGCATTTTTTATAATAGTAAAGAAATTTAAGCTGTACATAAATATAATTATTGGAAACACATTAAAACTTATGGACATTGTAATAGTATGAATTTTCAGCAAGGAAAATTCAATATACATATTTCTTTGCTCTTATGTGCATAACGGAAATTATAAGTCATTAGCTCTTATTTAGTAGTTATGTTATGAACTAAGATTTATTTGCAGTAGAAGCTATTTTACAATTTCTTAAGTATCTAGTAAAAATGATAACCTTATTAAAGCAAAATATCATATAATGAAATGTGAATCGAATAATGTAAATTCTCCTTTAAGTGGCTATTCACAACTCGGAGCAACCAATGTTTAAATCCTCTTTTTCATTAAAGTTATCACGTACAATATATAAATAATGTTAAACATAATATGATGATAATAATATTAATTGTGTACATAAAAATTATTACTGAGACATAAGGTGCTAAGGAAATTACTGGTGATCACATGGACAAAACTGAGAAATTTTAGACTTACCGTTCATCTTCAATGAATCTGACTTTTGGTCTGAACCTGCAGCGTTAGATGTTCGACACGTATAATTCCCATTACTCTCAGAATCTAATTGCTTAAGAGTGAGTACAGAAGTGAACTCATCGAGTGATTTAATAGAAATCTTTGCGTTCTCCGCCATTAAAGAACTTTCTTTGTACCATTTGAACTGAAAAGGCGGATCTCCTTCGATAACTGTGCACATAATCGCGATTCTCACACCTTCTCGAAGTTCGCCTGAAAACTGGAATGGCTTCACAATAGGAGGCTTCACGCCTACAAACACAGGAACAAATTTTCAAATGAATAAAGTAAGTGAATATTGTTTTTAAATGTTCTGTGTTACTTATTAAGAAATTACATATATTATAATTAAAGTAAAAAAAATCTTTTAATATAATTCTTGTAGGTTTTTGTAGACAAGATATTCTTAAACTTAAAATACATTTATATTAAAACAAAAGAAATATATTAAAATAAAATTTTTTTCTAAATCTATATCTGCAAAACGAATGAGGGAATTTATATTCAACTATGTATGGCGTGTTCATTTAAACTATTTCTCGTTATTTTATGTTAGAATCAAAATTTTTTTAAAATACATGAGAGGTATTAATTAAGAAAATAAATGTTAAATGTACAAAATACTTTAAGAACAGTTACATTTGGTAAAATTTTTATTTTTGAAGTTTGAATAATAATCTAAATCAGCAAATTATGCCCAATAAAAAGTTTTAATTAAGTTTTGCTTATTTTTAAGTCATTATGTTGCACCTGTTATGATATTTGCAAAGCATATCAATCATTTGATACTTAAAAGGTATGCTAAAATACATAAGTAATATATATTAAATACTAAAGTATAAGAATTTATGAAAACTTTAATTATTTTATTTATCACATTTTGAACAATTTTTTATAATTGCCCAAATATATTTAAAAATATTTTTGACTAACCTTATTCAAAAGCTTATTTAAAATATATTTATTTTGCAGAAAACTGTAGTTTAAAAGTAAAGTTTACTTCAATTAAAAATGCTTGATTTATATAAAGTTTAATATAAATTTTAAGCAACAAATACATGGCAAATTACTTATGAAATATATTTGATAAAACTATAAAAAAAATTTGAGCAAACTTAAGTAGAGATAATCATTTCTCTTAAATAAGAAACGAAAAACAGATTTTTTAATCACCAAATCAGCTATAAAAAAATCAATTCTTTCTTTTGAAATCAGTTTATCATAATATGAATATTTTATCATGAGTTCAATAAAGTAAATATTCTAGAAATATTTATTTTAAAAAAGAATATATTACTTACCAATAACAAGGAGAAAGCAGCTTGCGATGGTCATTCCGAACACAATCTCCATTTTCTTTTACCGATATTCCTGAATTCCTGTTGGTTTCTTGTTTGGTATTTCTTATTTGTATATAGTTAAAATGATATCGTACATAAAATTTTCCTTAAATATTATTCTGAAATAGTGTTTTGATAAAGAGGAATAATTGGATAGCTTCTTATTTCTTAAATCTTCTTGAGTTTAATAATGTAAACAATGTTTCCTATAAAAACTGAAAGCTTTTAGCCTTTCCTGAGAGCTAGTTGCAAATCAACGAACGGTATTGTAGCGCCACACAGTGTCAGAAAATGCATTGAAAAGTACATCAATATATGAATAATAGAAATATCTGATATGAAATACTTTTAATTGCACATAAATAGGAAATGTAAACCGAAATTATACAGGTTTATTGAATTATTTTACATATTTATATACACATATATAAATTGAAAAATTTATGTCGCTGAATTTTCATTTAAATTAATGTATTTTATATATAATGGAGAAAATATGTGGAATAAAGTAAATTTGATACCAAAATAATAACACACTTGAAGCTTCACACAATAACTAATTAATATGCATTATTGTAACAAAACTTACTTATCTTACTTAATAATTTCAAATTATCACCCTAAGCAAAGAAACGTAATTAAATTTTAATGGAGTAATTTTTTAAAGTAAAGGTGTTTAATATTTGTCTAAGATAATATAAATATTAGATACATAATTTACTTTATATAAAGTAGGTCAATATATTAATATGCTTGATATGCCTCTTTGATAGCATAAATATTTTATAATATTAAGCTTAAACCACAGTAAAAACGTGAACAAGTTAATCTTGTGTAGTTAGAGAATGATATTATAAATATTATATTTATATATTCTTATAAAAATTGCATCATATGTATTTACTGCTACATATAAGATTTGAGCAAGACTCCAAAAAAAAAAAAAAAAAAAAACAACAATAATTGTCATAAAAATTAACAATTTTTATTTTTTATTTATATACTATGAAATAAAATTCTGAAAAACTTTATTCTTCCGTTTGACTTACATATGTATACATTATATGGGCATTACATGCGCTAAAATAGTTATGCAGACGTATATCAAAATCAAATTTACCATTTTTGAATGAACATTGCTTAGAAAGTCTCACCTTTCATATTCAAAAAGCCTAACTTTTCATCTGATCCAGCTGCATTTGATACTCGACAAGTATAATTACCATTGCTCTCCGCGTTCAATTTGGAGATAGTCAATATCGAAGTGTATTGATTGAATACTTCGATTGAGATTGAATTCGTGCTTTTCAATGGCTGTTTATCCTTGTACCACTGGAAATCAAAAGGAGGATCACCTTCTATGACTGTACACATGACAGCTGTCCTCATGCTAGGCTTCAAATCTCCAGAAAAATGCATGGGGTTAATTTTTGGAGATATTACACCACCAACACCTATGTAAACAATAATATCTTAAACATAATCACACACAGAGAATCGTCAATGTAAATAGAATAAAACATTAATTTCTCAGTGTCAAATTTTAACGAAACTTTAATTATAGGAATTCTATTAACAAAACTATCAGTAGTATTAACATAGTACATTAAGAAATGAAATATTAAGGGTAAAAAGTATTATTTCATAACTACTTGTTAAATGCATATTTTAGAACTCTAGCTCAAATTAAAGAAATATCATAACCTCATTCCAAAAAGTAATTAGAGAAAAATTGTATTCTGTAGAAATAATTTTTTAAATTCTATGTGTTTAAAAATTGTGTACATATAACTAAGTTTCCTATAACATCATAAATTTAATATTTGTTAATTCAGAATTATATGAATTGAAACAACTTAATTTTGTTCAATTTAGATAGTTTTGGTGTTTAAAATGTTGAGCTTATGATGTGTGAACTGAAATACAATTTCATGTCCTCACAATCTTGTCAGGATGAATAATGTGTATCATGAATATGCAAAATGTTGTCAAAAGCTTGAATAAAAAGTTTTCAAGTAGCATTTCAAACATTTTGAGTAAATTTATTGATGATTTTAAATGCAGGTCTACAACAATCACATATGTGTAGAAAAAAGTACAATTTTAATTATTTTATAAAAATAACTTTTACTTATATATAATTGTTATTAAGATATAGAATTCATTTAGTTTATAAAGTGTAATGAAATATTTAATGCGCCGATTTTTTATTGATATTAAATTGAAAGAATTAATATGGACAGTAAAAATTACATCCTAACAAATGTGCGTATTATACTGGTATGTAAATGAAAATATTATTGAAGCATTTGTGCATTAGAATTTTTATAACTAATTCCTCAGCTACTATTTTTGTGAATTTATCAATAATAGGCAATAATAATTAATGTAAGAGATTATTGAAAATGTAAAGTACTTACCAAGCGTCATTGATAGGCAACTCATAATGGAATAGATGGGAATCCAGAATGAGATGTTTCTTGCATAATAGAGAAGTTTACACATTTTGATTTTTAGAAGAGTTCACACAGAATTGACGGACTATACGAAACACACAAGTAAACATTAGCAAAAGAATAACTCTAAGTATCGCTGCAGTACGTAGAGTGTGATAATGGCGATAGTTTTCATTCTGTTCTATGTGCATGGATAGATGACTAAAACGGAACGGTATTGTAGCGCCACATAGTGTCAAAAGTAGCATTAAAAAATTGAAAAATATTAAATACATTTTTTTATCAGTATTAGATAATAACGTATTCTTTGTAGAGCATTTATTAATATTTGAGTTATTATTTTACTTACAGTGATATTTATGTTTCAAAATGAAATGCATTTTTTAAGCAATGTAAACAAATACAGAAGAAATGTATTTATTATTAGTAAATAAGTTTATTTATAAATCATGAAAAATATAAAAAAACAAAATAAAAAAGAATACATCAGAATTACATTGAAATATTAATAACTTAGGAGGTAAATACTAAGAGATTCAGAAATTTTTAAGTGAAGAAAGTAATTGAGAATTTTAGAACACATGAATAAGAGAGAGCATATACACACATAGACACTACATTGGGCAGTATCTGATAAATTAACCGCTTTTTAAGTGACAGAAATAAAATTTCTCTGGATTAATTGAATTTTAGAAGTTCGAATGAATTTGATTTAACTGTAATACATAATAATAACATAATGAATATTGTAACAAAATTCTCATACATAAATTAATAATTCTTGCTGTTAGGAACATAAAGCAAAAAATGTATAAAATACTCTTTGTGTGATATTAAATCGGTAATGATGTTCGACGAAAGGAAAATTCTCAAAATGTAAAAAATTAATTTAACTGCTACAAAAAGTCTTAAAATAACATAAAAAAATAAATTCTGAGACATATAACTAGAGCCATTAATAGTTTTCAGATTTTATTTTAGCTTTAATTGACATTTACTCAAAATGATATCTCCTCATTTTGTTTAGTGATGCTGACAATTTGTCGAAATATGTCTAGTGCCCAGCCTAGATTTTAGGTATAAAATCTTTTGTTTGAAAGCAAGCTTTTCCTTTTACATTATTGTGCCTTCATGAGAAAAATTTCGATTATTAAATGCTGTAAGCATAATTACATTTACTAAATTTTAAAAGAACCATTATAAGCGTTTGACATGAAAAATGGCTGCAGATTTCCTACCAAATAAAATACACAATTAAGATATTTGACCTGGGGATATGTATTCAAATTTATTTCCTTAGATGCTGATTTCCAACGAACATGAGAAAGAAATAAGTGTATTTAATGTAACGGGACATACTTCGAAGGTAAACACACAATGATTTATTTCCTTTCAAAAAAATAATATTGTGTCATCGTGTATTACCTTTCATCCTCAAGACGTCTGACTTTTGGTCAGTTCCTGCTGAGTTACTGACTCTGCAAGTGTAGTTACCATTGCTATCAGAGTTCAAATGCTTTAGAGTGAGGATAGAGGAAAATTCATCAATGATTTTAATAGATATATAGTTATTATCAAGCAGCACTTCTTCATCTTTGTACCACTTGAATTCGAAGGGAGCATCTCCTTCTACGACAGCGCACATGACCATCGTTCGCTGACCGGAGTGCATTTCTCCGGAGAAATGAAAAGGTTTGACGACTGGAGGTTTTGAACTTGCATCAACTGCAAAAATCGGAAGAAATGGCTTTACTATAAAATTGAACTTTATAATATTAAATATATGTAACATCTATGTAATTTTAGGAATAAACTAAGTATTTGTTTATATTTTTATTTCATGTTACTCGAGAAAACAAAGCCATTGGTACTAAATCGTGTTTTATCTATTTACATTGGATTTAGAACTTAAGTTTGGTGTAAGAAATAAATCAGTCTCTTTAATATACTTTGTTGATGCAAGGCAATAGTTCAGAGGAATACTTTAAATGTGAAACAAAGCTGTTGATTTAGTTTAATTTACTTACGTTTTTTCTCATTTTATAATTTATAAAAAAACAAAATAAGCTGTATTATTCAAAGGATTTACCAAAATTATTTTAAAACAAATCTTGGTTTTAAATTTTTGGTGATGCACATGCGTTTACTATTTATTTTAATAACATAAAGAATGAAAATTTCTAGTTAAAAAATGAATCATGTAATGCCAGAGGTAGGTTTACAAAAAAAGAAAGAAATTTTAATTTTAGAATTGAATTTAGTTGATAGAGTTAAATTTCATCAAGGCTTAAATAGTTTTAAATATCACAAAAATTTAATATTTATAATAATTTTAATAAACATCAAATTTTTATCATTAAAATCTTTCATATCCTATAATTTGATATAGTTAAAATCCCATTCTGTAACATGTAATTTTAAACATTTAGCATGAAAATACATTATCAAATTTCCTATTTTTATATGGTATTAGTTTTTATCAACACATCACATATAATTCTTGTACTTTATCTAAATTGTAATACATAAATAAAAATAATTTAAATTTTTAGCAAAATTTTTTTAATTAGTTTAACTAATCATATTGTAAACTAATATTACTGGAAAATCATAAAAATTAATAATTTTTATGATTAGTATTTATGATAAAAATTAATAATTTTTATTTAAAAATGATTATTTTATTTGAAATATTAACTTCTTATAGTTTATATAGTTTGGTAAATTGTATACGGCTATCTCTTAGTGCTATTTGCTACCAAATGACACAAGCAATTCTTTAGAAAGTAAATAAGAAACATTATTAACTTAATGCTTAAGGTGTCTAAAATTTGCATTGTGTATAAAAAGATTATAATGATATATTTTGCAAATATATATCTGCTATGCAGATACAGATATTTAAAAATTATATTGAAAAGCAAGCTAAAGTTATTTTTTTAAAAAGAATTTTATTATTATAATCACTAAAAATAAATTCATACATATATCTATGTTTCACTCTGAATAATTAAATGCTTCAATCCTTACAAGATCGTGAGTTTCAATAAAAATTATAAATTTAATTTTAATATATTTCCTTGAAATATTCATTAGTGTAGACCATCATATTGTGACTATATATCCATTGTTTTGCAGTTAGAAATTTTAATTTATTAAAATTAGAGATATCAATTAAAATCTCTAAGTGAAAAAGATAATTATTTATAAGAAAGCAAAAGAGAATCGATATTAAAAACCAAAGTATAAATATGTTAAATTATGCGGTAGCACAAATCAATAAGGATTTTTTAAAAAAAATAATGTTGGGTATTCATGATTTAGAAATGTATTTCATTTTTAAAGTGGGCAATTTTTAAAGCTTTATAGTATTGAATTACTATAATATATATGCATTTTACGTTTTATAAAGATTAAAGATTAAAAACTTACCTATTGAGAGAAGTAAACAACTTGCCCAAGCTATCGTGTTTAGAATCATCTTGACTTATAAATGGCTTCTATTGTACATATAGTTTTCTTTTTACTTCACGTAAACAAGTTAAAGCTTGAATTATATTCAAAATTGGCTTTTAAATCTTCAAAGGAAAGTAGTTTCGAACATAATAGATGAGTGCAATGCAGAAATATCCTATAAGACAACTAGAGTACCAATTGATATGTCAGAAGTCAGTACAGCTCTCGAGTAAAGATATGCTGTAAGCTAATGGTATGGTAGCGCCACATAGTGCCAGAAAATGTATTGAAAAGTTATGAATATAATAAAAGAAAATGATTCATTTAAAATGTGCTTATTAAAGAAAAAGCAGTTGAAAACAAAATAATATTCTAATAGGAATTTAGTAAAAATGTATTTTACAGAGTTACCACAAATTATTAAAACAGTATAATTTTATTATTGCGCATAAAAATACTGAATGTGTTTCTTTCTACGAGAAAGAAATGGCATCAATTGGTAAGCATCATTAAAATTGAAAGTACGTTATTAAATGAAAACAATATCAGCATTTTATGGAAAATAATTTAAATAATTTGATTTATAAAGTGCATTGTATACACGATTTCAATATATGATAAAAATAGCATATTATAATCAAATAGCGACACTATTATATGAAATCAAACAAGAAATATTTCTATTAATTAATAAATAAGGAAATATCAGCAAAAATACGCAGGGAATCATTATTGGAATGAAGGTTTTAAGAAGTTTTTTTCTTTTATAGAAACAATAATTCAAAATTTTCCAATTAAATATAATTTGGATTCTAGGAAGGTTTCGATTATACCTCTTTAACAGTTCTATTTAAATTTAAATGTTCATATAAAATAAACTTTCATGCGAGCGTTGATGAAAGCATCAGTTTAAATTTATGTTTGTAATGTCTATTGTTTGAAAAAGTAATCGGAAACACATAGCATTACGCAGTGACATCATACCATTTTTTGCATTATTGCTAAAATTTTATTAAACAGTAATTAGAATACATTAAAAATGCAACGTAAAGTAATATGAAAAATACAAAATGACTGAAGTATCAACAAGGAAATAACGGATTAATAATTTAATGATTAGAATTATTACAAATAAAAAATTCAATCATTTCTTAGTAATAGTGCGAAAAAAAATTTCATTGCATATATTTATAACGTAGAAAAACATCATAAGTGAAGAATAATATCTGTATCTAGATAACACAGAAAAAAAAAACATATTTTTTTATTATAAATCAAAGTAACAGAAATTAAATAAGGTGTCATTTTCTATATTTATCGATAAAAATAGTTTTTCGATAACTAGTTTTATATAATAAAAAGTATGTGATCCGAAACATATACAAACTAACCCATCTATTTTTTATCGAAAATGCAACTGTTTATAATATATATGGCATTGGATAAACGGTTTAATATGGACTAATTATTGGTATGTTAATAAATAACAAGCCCAAATCATTTGTTTTTATTCAAGCTGTTATAGTTTTTCCCTTTTCCATTGATTATTCATCAAAAGTTATTTAAGTCATTCATGTAATTATACAGATATAATAATTATCATTTAAATTCAAGCAAAATGAAGAAATAAAATAAAAATTATAAATAAAAACAGAATATTTTCAAAACAATTTTCATATAATTTTATTAATCAATATTTGTTTAAAATGGTAAGTACTGATATTAAAAAAATCTAATCTAATACTATTAACAAATATATATTACAATGACAAAACAATTTATTCTAGATATATTTACAGCTCATGAAAATATTCAAGTTCAAAGAATATGGGCAATTATAGGAAAATAAAAATCAAACTAATACACGCTTTTACATAAATGTAATTATCAATAATACAATATTTAATCATTGCATACTAACTAAAATATAATATTGCACACTATTTCATGATCAATATAATAGTGCTCTGCTTTCATTGAATTATTAAATAAAATGTTATTTTTTATCACTTTTTGTATAAAGTATTCTGCTTATATTTGCCTAAAACTTACTTTTCATATTTAATAGATCAAATTTTTCGTCGTGTCCAGCTGAATTGGATACTCGGCAAGTATAATTGCCATTGCTTTCAGTGCTCAAAACTTTAATAGTGAGAATAGAAGCATACTCATCATACGATTTGATAGTGACCGGTTCTGATTCTGTAAGTGGATGTCCATCTTTGAGCCAACGAAATTCGAAAGGGGGATGACCGTCTATCACGCTGCAAGTCACCATCGCACGCATTCCGACTTGAAGTTCACCACTAAAGTGGATAGGACTGATCTTAGGAGGAGATGCACCTTTTAAATACCAAATACAATAAAAACGTCATGCTTAATGGTATAGTTAAATGCATTAGTAACTGTTATTATGATTACAATTGTAACAATTAAAAATATTTGTATTTCAATAAAAGAAAATCTTGAATCATGGTTGTTTGAAAAAGGAATTGTTCATGTCAGCAATATAATACCAGCTAAAAAAATATTTACAAATTTCCTAAATCCGTTGCTATTTATTAAATTTTAAAGCGAAAGCAGACTGAAAAAAAAGCATAAAATTGGAAAATGCATTACTTTGAAATTTATTCATGATGCACGAATTCAAACAGAAACAATGACTATAAAAAATGTTTTGTAAGAAAATTCGATTACGTTAATAGTATTATTGCTAACATAAGCAACCAATTTTTTTTATGAAACAACAATGATATATAGTGAGTAAGTAATTTTTCTTCCGAATTATTTTTAATATAATTTGAAAATTTACATATTTATCTTAATTGTATAAATATCTTAACTGTATATATATTTATGTTATTTCTATAATAAACTACATTTATCATCATTATAAAATATTATAATTTTAATAATTTTTTTACTTGAAAGATAATAAAGTCTACGAAAAAATCAATATAATTTTTTTATTTTTGTTCACTAACATATTTATAGTATTCCAAAAGCTATGAACATTAATATTTGACTGAAATTTTAAAAAATGTAGTTTATATTTATTTGCTTGAAAATAATTAGAGGTATTTGCTAGATAAAGTTAAAAATGTTTTCTATTTATGTACATAATACAGTATTTTGAGACATTGAAAGTGTGTTTTGAATTAATTTATTTAAAATATAAGTTATTTGATATCTTTTTATTTCTACAAAACATGTACTGTTTGAAAACACTTGAAATAATTGAATAATGAAAACATCGAAAAATACAATAAAACTATCAGACAAATTTATAATAAAAAAACTAGAAAAAAATGAACATTAAAATCAAAGTATTTTTTATTAGCGTTGTGATTGTAATATATTTTAAAACATCATGATTCCTATGAATTTATTGGCGAACAATATCTGTAAATTCAAAGATCATCTATGAGAACCATTTTTAAATGAAAAAGAATGTTAATAATGATTGCATTTCAATAACATGCTCAATGAAAACGAATGTATTCTATTTGAATATAAAAAAATTATTAGGAGTTCACTATGAATAAACTATTTTCATATAGTTTATTTTGGAAAAATCAATTGTAATGTAAATGTAAACAAACGTAAATATGCAAGATTTAGAAGCAAAATCTTAATTATTACTATCTTAAATTAATTCTTACTTTTTATTTTATAATTATATATAACAAAACTATTTATAAATACAATGTAAAATAAAAATATTTTACCTTTTGCAATCAGGATTACTCCATGAAAAAGTAATAGCATTGGTATACGAAGCCATCCATTCATCTTGAACTTGAAGATAAATCGATCTTGTTCAATCAAAACTAGTATGATGTAAAAGTTTCACCGGTTTCTTAAAATATTTTGTATACTATTTTACAAAAACAGAAAAACTATAAAAAAACACAATGGTAGTTCTTTATATAGCCCAAAGGTTCTGGAATAGAAGCTGATTTTGCAGCATCTAGCTATTAAAGACAGCAGTTTATTCAACAAACGGTATGCTAGCGCCACACAGTGACAAAAAATTGAAAAATAAACCATTAGTTTATTTAAAAATTGTAAGAAATATTTCCCGAATTTATTAACATTTTATGTAATATGTAAATGAAGATTTCTTTCATTTTACAGCAGCAAAAATTTATTGAATATTTAGTAATATTTTATTAAAGAATAAAATAAAATTATTTATCAATAAATCAAATGCTTTGCAATTACAGCAGATTAGAACATAAAAGTAAAGTCTGTAAAATAATGTAAATAATTAGAAGGAAAAAAACACACGATAATATTTTAATTTATACAAGTTTTAAGCCTGTAAAATGTTGTAAAAGTCGTAAAAGTTTAAGTAATGAAGTTAATTTCAAGTCAACAACAATGAAATCTTCAAAGTTTTAACTCAATGTCATTAAAAAAAGCCTTCAAATTATAATCAAATTATATAGACCTTAAATAATGATCAAATTAAAAAATTTTCAAAACTCAGTTTGTAAAACACATTTATACTGATTATCTAAGAATGTATTGCAAAAATATATTTGAAAATGAATTCAAATAAGCCTAAGAAAGAAATATACTGTCCCCCAAAAACTGAAATAATTAAATTCGATAAAATTTATGAAAATTCCAATCATGGTCCAATAAATAAAAATAAATATCATTTTTAATTTCATTTCATATTTGTAATATATTTACAAACTTGTAATTAGTGTTAGATGAAGTATAAATGGCATTGGTGCAATCGAGGGAAAATAGCAATAACTATCAAGTACATAAAAATGTTTATTTAAAAGGAAGTGTAATGCTGAATTTTCCGGTGTGTAAAAATTGATTAAATTTTCATTCTGAAACAATTTCTCAGCCCTCACCTTTCATATTAAGAGCGTCAGACGTCTGGTCAGAACCAAAGTGATTGGAAACTTTGCATGTATAGTTCCCATTGTCTTCCGGCGTGAGCTTATCAATATTTAGGATAGATGTAAATTTGTTAAGAATTTGAATAGATATATGGTCTTCATTTTCTAAGAGTGGAGTGCCGTCTTTAGTCCACTCAAATTCAAAGGGTGGGTCACCATCCATCACGACGCACATCACTGCTGTCCTCAAACCTAGGTTGACCTCACCAGAAAATTGGAAAGGTTTCAGCTTGGGAGATCTCACACCTAATGATGAGTAAATATTATCATATAAAACTTTGTATTTCAAAAAAATATTATTTTTAGAATTATGTATTTACTTCAGTCAGAGAAATAAATTAATAAAAATAATTATATTAAGAACTAACATAAAGAGTTTCCATATTAAAAATTTCTAATTAAAAAATTTAAAAAGAGCACCAAAATCAAGGAATAACGGTAATACAAGGATTTTAATAAAGAAGCAATGAATCATTTTTGGAAGCATATGAGTTAAAGTATTGCAAACAATTTTTTGGTGACACATGAAAATAAGAAAAGAAAAAGAATGTAATGTTTGAAAAACGAATGTATTGTAATGAATGGATTGTGTTTTCTTTTAGTGTGAGAATTTGCGAATGATGCTGTTTCTTTGCGGGGAAAATATATTAATTGTAATATTTAAATTAATAAATATTTATTTATATAATTTTTCCAGGAATCTTTTTTGATTCAAAAATATTACAGTAAATACAATGTTATAGAAAAGATTGGTGTTTGCAATATAGTGTTTCCTATACGAGTATTAAATTTCTTGAACGCAATACAATAAATAATTTACTATAAATAAAGCAATACATTTTCAAAGACTAATTTTATACGCATGTTTTACATCTGTTTGTATACATATATTTTCACAAAATATTTAAAAAATTCAAATTATTACAAAAATATTAAAATTTCAAATATAATTAAAAAATGTAGATCAACATGTGTCTCAGAGACACTAAGAGACACGTGTCTCAGCTGCGTCTCTTAATTCAGAATATCCTATCCTATATAAATATATTAATAGATAATATAAGTGATTAAATGATATGTTTTTATAATTATACTGCAAACGAATCTCTCAGTAAGATAAAGATTTGAATAAAAAAAAATAATAATCTTTAAAATCATACTACGGAAGTTTCTTGTATAAAATTTTCTCTTCTCACAAAAATTATGATAACTGTTAATGAAATTCATTGGATGCATTAAGCATGTCCAAGCAAGCCTTTGCCACAAGTAAACTAATTAATTTGAGAAGTAAACTAATTAATTTACGTAACAAATATTATGTTAATAAAATTTAAATTTGACGATTGCTTATGAAACAACGCATCCATTCAAAATAAAATACGTAGACATATCACGAAAAGTTTCAAAATTGATTATATCTTAAAAGATAGAATATAGTTAACATCTTATTTTGTTATAATAAAATAAATGAATGAGACAAACGCTACTCACCTGTAATGAGAAGGAAACCAAAACTCTGGATTAGGACTAACTTCAGAACAAAGTAAACATTCATGGTGATTCTTCTGAAGCAAGAAGGCTTACTTGCTTCAAAATAGTCTTTAAATTTGATTTTCAAGATCGTTGAAGAATGAGAGTAGAAACTGTAATTTAGTGACTATACTTTTCCAAATCCATTTCTCTTTTTATGATAAATAAATTTCAAAAAGGAATTTAATTATTATCCAACACAATATTTTATTGCGTTCAATGGTAAGCCTAATATGAAACAAACTAAAATCTATCTAAAAGATGCCGGTGCAATTCAATTATATGTTACGGTATGCTAGCGCCACACAGTGACAAAAAATGAAATGAAAAATAGAATGTTAAAAAAATTCTCATATTTTATAAATAAATTCCAAATGTAATACTAATTTATTTCTTGTTATTCAATAAACATTATCCAGTATAAATCAAAGAGTGTAAAAAGAAAATATATGTGATAAATAATTCATAAGCTTTTATTTGTAATAAATATTAGCATTTCATTCATTTAGATTTGTCCAGGAAATTTATCGTAACAGAAATAATACTAGATAAATTTAGAAAATATTGTTTTATTTTTTAGTCATACTCAGAGTTTATTAGAATTTTGCTTACTTGAAACACGACCATTCTTCAAAATTTGAAATATAATTTGATTAGTTACCCCATGAAAATGAAAATTAATAGAAAGAAAAACAACATATGAATAACACTTCACGTATGAGAAAATGTCAAATATTTCATTAAAATGTTTTGACGTATTAAAATTTTGTATTTGATGTGTATTGCATAGATTCATAAGTGATATATTCAAAGCAGTTCATTAGCGTTTTTTAGTACAATTCTTTGTATCACAATATTTAAATAAAGCATCAATCTTCTTATGCAACCTGATGATAATATCATCATTAAAATTATTATTTGTTATCTCAAATTATCAAAGAATAAAGTCTACTTATTGAAAATACTAATTGATTTACTCTATACTAATATATATATATATATATATATATATATATATATTGCTTATTATTAACCGCATTTTATTCGTAATTACGGGTGAATCAACTATAAAAGTATGGTAAACTCAAATGCTTATGATACAAGTTTTTAAATGAATTTATAACATTATAAATTTGAAAAGTACATAAAGATAAGAAAAATGTATACAGATGTTTTTGAAATTTTAATGTAAAGTATGTAAAAAATGGATAAAGTAAATAGAAAATTTTAATGTAAAGGTCTTGCAAAGTATAATATGTGTGACACAGGCACTTTAAGGAGTGAAAGAACTTGTATAACATAATTTCTTTTTAGAAATCCGCAATATAATGCATTTAATAATGTTATTCGTAATTATGAGTGAAGAAGATACGATAGTTATCGTAATAAATTATATGCACCCATATATTATATATAGAAATAGGCAAACTAAAGTAATTTATAATTTACTATAAAAATAGAACTTTTCTCTATTGATTGAATGTATGTAAAATGATCTCATATAAAAATTGAAAAAAAACTAATTTCTAAGATATGGAATATTGTTTTATAATATAATTGATACGTATGCACAAAATTTTCCCTTCACAAATATATTAAAGTTATTAATAGAGCATGAAAAACATTCAGTAAAATTACATCAGTTAATCTTTTATTATATAAACCACATTTATTAAGAGAACTTAAGAAAATCAAAATAGGCATTTTTACTTGAGCTTTTTACATAAATTAATTGATTTTACCATTGATGAATAAGGAATGCGAACGATGGTCTTCCCCCATAGCATTTGAAACACTACAAGTGTAGTTTCCATTATCATCAGAACCAAACTTTTTGATGACGAGTGTTGAAACGTAAATGTCCTCTTGAGTTCTTAAAACTAGATTCGGATTCGGTTCTATATCAGAATGGTCTTTCAACCATCGGAATGCAAATGGGGCATCGCCTTCGACTACTGAGCACTGCAAAGACACTCGGCGACCTTCCTTGGGTTGTCCGGGAATAAATTCAATTTTAGGAGCACTGCTGCCTTTAACAAAGAAACGCAATTTTATAGATACTCGTGTATGTATTTAACTTCAATGTCCAGGGAGATAAATTAAAAAATTACATACTTCAAAGATAAATATTAACTAATTGAAAAATAAGAAGTTTAAACTATAATTAATTATATTATTATTTATAAATAACAATTCATTCAAACATATGTGTAGGTGGATAATATGGAGAGTTTGAAGATAATGAAAAATTGATATAAATCAGATTGCTTATAAAATACTTTTTAAAAATCGGCTTAAGTTTTTATTAGATATATAAGTATTTTATGTCTCAATGTAAATGCCAGGAAAAATAAAATTTTATTTATCTTTAAGTCAGGTTTTGAAAATTCGAGATTTTATTAAAATGTAAAGGATAAGTATTTTGTCTCAGTATATAAGCTAAGAAAAAATAATTTTTTTATTATCAAATTTTGTTTTCATGAATAAAAATATTTCTACTGTACATTAGAATTGAAGAAATTAACTTTTCATCATTTATAATATATGATCCTATTAAACTAAGAATATTAAATATATATAGATTCACTTTTTAATAATTAATTCAAAATACATAATGCTTTTAAGAAATTCTAATGTCTAACTGTACACAATTTATAAAATATTTTTTTCAATTTCAGCAATCTTAAGACAATGTTTTGTGAATATTCGAAAAAGAGTATTATTTCAAATTATTCTCAATATTGTATACTTTTTTGATATGACAATACAATACATTGGTAAAATTAATTTTTCTTTCATTTTTTTTAATTATATATACTGCTATACTTAAATAACTTATATTGATAAAAATATTGAGATTTTTGAAATCGTGAAATTAAAATTAAAGATCGATAAATTTTTATCTTCCATTATCAGAATTTTGAAAGAAAAAAAAAAAACTTTTACATTTTAAGATAATATGACGTAAGAATTAATATATAAATTAGATTTTATTGAGATATATAAGTGATTTCTTACCTATAATGATATTAATGCCGAACTGCAGAAGATAGAGCGCTTTTATAAGATTTACGCCATTCATCATACTGTTGATGTTGGAGAGAGAACAATTCAATTGTAGATATAATTTGAATAGACAATTAACTTTAAAAACTGAGCACAGAAAAATGAATCCAAGAAATGTAATTATATGCAGCAAGATGATTAATTGAGTAACATGAAAAAGAAAGCCCACTTTACAAACAATAACATTTTGCAATGCCAAGCCTAATATCAGTCTTCTGCGATAGAAACATAGGTCTCTTAAATCTATGTTATGGTATGCTAGCGCCACACAGTGACAGAAAATGCAATAAAAGATTCAAAAAGTTTAATTTTTTCAAGAGTGATTGTTTCACATAATATAACAATCGTAAATTTTATTGGCAATTATAGTTTACTAATTAACACTGCGATATTTTAAAAATATAAAAAGTCCTTGTTGTATTGCCAATTGAAAGCAATAAAACGTATCAACACACATTTTAAGCTTAGGATATTTCAAGTGCCAGTTTTAGTTTTCCACATAGTCAAATACTAATTAAACATGTTTAGTTGCAACTAAAGTAATGGAAAATGTATGGAACTTATAAAACATTCATCAAATAATAATCTGATAGATAAAATTAAAGTCTGATAAATTTAACAAGAAATTTGAATATAAAATTTATCATGTAAACTGGATTATAAATTTTCGTATAATTTAAAATCACAAGGGTATAATACGTAAAAAAATAGCATATAATGTCACATTTTTGTTTGTATATTTATTTTACACTATTTTGTGAACGGGTAATTAAGATTTTATGAACAATTAAGTTAAACTGATGTAAATAAAACTATATGTTGTTAATACAATAGCATTTTAAGGTTAATTATATTAAATATTGTCTAAAGACCAACTGTAACACTCACACTGTAATACAAAGTATGTTAAACATTATAAAGAAATTTTTCAATCAACAAAACTCATTTTCATTGCGCTGAAGTAATGTACGACAAACAGTAATCTATAAAACCATAATTTTTGTAAAACATGTGATTACTGAAAATATTTCTGAAGTAAATTTTACAATTGCATTTCATTGTCTTTATAAAATTAAACATTTTCATGAAATTATAAAAAATAAATAAATAAAATGAATGACACACATGCTGAGCAAAATAAATTATAGATATTTGAAGTTGTTTTTATCTTTTCAGTCTTTATGCCATTCAGTATCTCATTTTAGATAATACGAAAATAATTCGAGTTACAGACATAAAAAAAGCAATTAGATTTATTATTTTCATTGACTTTATGGCTATAGTTTGCTGTCATTTTACATTTTACAGCAAAGCAAGAAAACATTTAAATTCTTGTTGGGAAAAGGAAATGATATAATATTTTCATATAATTTTAAATAAAAGTATTATTAAAGAATAAAATAAATTATATGAATAAAATGTATGAGAGAATATGATAACAAATAAAATGCGAGAAAAATATACAACTTTTAAACTAATCTATCAATACTATGTTTCTGTAGAGAGAATAGTATATACCAATAAATTTAACAATGCGAAAATGTTGATTCACAAATTTTTTAACTTTTTTACACTAAATTAATTGTCAATGAAAACAGGATCTTGTTGGAAATATATTTAAGTAACTGAAAGTGAAGAACAAAGTAAAGTATATTTATACAACTATACACATGATTGTTACACGTGGAGTAGAATATATGTGGTTACGCTTATATTTACTTATACACTGGACGCAAATATATGTTACTGAATTTTGTTAAGCATGGGAAAATTGTTTTTAAATGGATTTCATGTAGGAAAAAAGAATTCATAAAAGTAAAAGAAGTGTTTACTCTTAGGAAAATTAGAAAAACAATGCAACAAAGTTAGTTTACTTTTATATATGCTTTTATACCGTATTACAACCATTTTATAAATAGTAAAAATAATTAAAAACACTCATATTTTGTAAATGTGTGTTATCAAATGTATAAATAAGCAAATAAGTAAGTAATTCTACTTCCAAGTGTATCAAAACAATATTACTCAATATTACTTAGTACAGATTCTAAATTAAATGGAATTCTTAGTGAAATAGTATTTAAAGAGATAAAAACAAAAGTGAATTAAATTTCTATTTATGAATAATATAAAACTATACGTGTTATATAAATAAGAGAGGTATGCAGTAATATGACACTTTTGGAAAAACACATCATATTTTACATAAAAAAAACTAAAATAGTTTTCATACATTTGCTTTTTATGAAGATTTACACCATTTACCCTCTGAAATAACTACATGTTAAATTCAGTCACGGGCATAATATTTTTTATAACAGGTAAATAAATCAAAAATTGGGGTAAAATGGCCCATTTTCACAAAAGAATTATTATGCAAGATGTCATAGTAATATAAACATTTATGTTTAAACGAAAAAAATCCAGAGTGAGCAAAAAATACCAAGAAAACAAAGGACAAATAATGCATCGAAAATTTCACTCCAATTGAAAGGGCGTTTTCTTTTATGGTTAATCTTATACCATATTATTTTTAAAAATATTCATAACTTCTACCAATCATTTTATACACTTTTTTGCTACACAATGAAATTGAAAACATATTCCAATAAAATATTTAATAATGATGTTAAATAATGAAATAAAGATACCTAAAAACATTTTTGTAAGTATTTAAATCCTGTCTAAAATGTGTAGCTAGAAACAAACTGATGAGCAACGTTAAAGTTGAAGTTTACTTTTAAAATCTGGACTTTTTTATGTGTACAAATCTTACCATTAATGTACAATGAGCGAGATCGCTGATCTGCTCCTAAGCTATTGGATACACTGCACGTATAGTTTCCATTGTCAGAGGAGCTAAATTTTTTTATTACAAGTGCTGAGACGAATATGTCATCTTGCGTTCTCACGACGAGGTTCTGGTTTTCAATAATGTTAGAGTCATCTTTCAGCCATCGGAAAACGAAGGGCGCATCACCTTCGATAACAGAACATTGCAAGGAAACACGTAGACCTTCTTTAGGTTGACCGGAAGTGCTGAGTTCTACTTTGAGTACATTTGTGCATCCTTCAAATGAGATTTCAAAATAATCAATATTATTAATAATAAAAGTTAATAAGAGCAGAAACATTTTTACACTTCAAAAATTTAATAATTTTTTTTGTAGGAAATATCATTTAAGTGATTAAAAATAATCAATTTGTTTATATGAATTGACACTCAGTACTATATTTGGTTAAAAAAAATTATATTTTAAGAAAACTAATTCTTTTAGAAAAATAATTTAATTTGAATAGGTAAATACTCGCTTATTAACTCATATAAAAGTTAATGTATTATTTTCAATATGATAAATAATTAATTATTAATAAGCGATTTTCAATAATATTGAAATATTTAAGTGTAAAAAATGAGATGAATGATTCCTTATTCACGATAAATATTTATAGACAAGATAAAATCTTGATCATAAACATTTGATAAACAATTACCAACTATTTTTTTTGTAAACTTCAAAATGTGTTAATATCAAAAGTATACTAAAAATTAAATAATAATTGATTAAATATTAATTTGAGCATAGTTAACTAAGATGTGTTAATAAAATTTCTGTGACTTAATTACAAAACTGTTTATTTTTTGTCACTATTTACGGAAATATACTATCTATATCTATGTAGCAATTAAACAGTTTTTTATATTAGAAAAAATAGATATTAAGTCAAGAAAAATTAAAGAAATTGATAAAAGATTTGATAAAAAATATTTATAACTACTATCTACTACTATTTATAACTTAAAATAATACAAGCCTATAGTAAATAAGTTGTAAATTAGATTGTTAAAAACGTATCTATGATTTCAATTATTAGATTTCAAGAAAGTTATTATATACATAAATGAATATCATATAAATACAACATTCAATCACTAAAATTGCTTACGAAAGTATTTGTATTTATAACATTTTTATCTTAAATAAATGTTATCATTAAATAGTTAGATACCTCTCCCATTAATTCCAATACGAGAGTCGAACATAAAGAAATTCAATAAGCTTAATTTTTGGAAAATTTACTATTGATAGTTTTTATAAATGTTTTTTTGATAACGTAAATAACATATGCTAAGAAATTAAGAATAAAGAACTTACCAATTATTTGAGAAAAGAAGAGAAAGCATAAGCCTTCTAAAAGGAAAGCGATGCTCATATTTGTTTGTTAGTGTTTCTTCTTTATACGTAAGTAAATAGTTTCACATATGGTAACAATGATTTGTAATTTTCTTCGCCTCTGTAATTGAAGATAGTGTTAAGACGAAAGTGGCTGAAGATGATACTGTTGTAGATGAAATACATGAAAAATGGCTACGATGATCGCTTTCGAGTTTCAAAGGCATTATTATGTTTATAGTTCACTAGCGCCACACAGTGATCGAAGATACAATTAAAAGTGTCGAAATTTACAAATAATCAAAACGACAAGTAAATACTTTTAATGCAACAAATATCTATAAAAATATAATCTAGTCATTAATAAAATAATATAAATAAAACAATTGAATGTTTTATAAGCATTACACATACCCTCATAAAATAATAACTCATACATAAATGCATGCAGTCTGTAAATTATTTCAAGAGACACATAAATAATTTTCTTTAATATTGCAACTAGAATATTTCTATTGATTTCAGAACTAAGAATAAATAGCAAATTGTCAACATATCGTAATAAATAAGAATTTTCTTCATAAGAACCGTATATAAAGTAACATTTGTGTTATCTACTTGTGCTTTTTAAGTATGATTTCATCTCAAATAATCGACTGTCAATTCCAATAATATCGCAATATTTTTCTAAAATTACAAACAAAATTTCTCTTGAAATTAAAATTAAATCATAATAAAACAAAACAATATTTATCGAAATATGTAAATCACAGTCATAAGGAAGTATTACATGATATAATTTGGAAAAATTACTTTGTTTATTCAAAACGAAGATTTTCAGTTTTCCACAAGATTTTATGAGATAATTGCTTTAAATTTTGAAATAAATATTACAACGCATAAATATTCAAGACAGTAAATGAATTTCATACTGAATCCTCTAATATACAAATTAATTTTTTTCAGGTAGATTTTTCATTTATTAAAAACCATAATTTTTAACAATGAAATTTTTTGAATTATTTTTAGTTATTACAAACTTAGCAAAAACTGTAAAAATTATTTTTACACTTCTATTATTCAAAATTATAAACACCACTGAAAAAGTATTTAGAAAAGCAAAGTTATGTATTTCAATGAATGTAATAGTAAAACATAACATATTATTTCTATAAAAAGTTTCGTTTTGTGGATAATAAGTATTCCCCTTTAAAGTTTGAATTGAAAAAGTATGCAAATGAACACATTTACTCAATAGATGCTTTTGGTGAACGAAATTCAATTACACGAGCAAAATTTCCGAATCAGCGTAAGCACATCTTTGAATATTATTTTGCTAATAAATCAGACATAATTTCAAAACAATTAAAATTTGCAATTGAATACATAGCAAATAATGGATATAAAATCTAAGAGAAAAACTAAGGCTTCCCAACATCCCGTAAGTATTCTGTAAAAAATAATGAATTACCACTCATTTTATTAGCTCACTTCACATTCATAAGGCAAATTATTGCACCATTCTTAAAATATCAGACTAAATACCAAACAGCTAAAATTAAGATATGTAGAGAGCATATTAAATTTTCTATGTATTGTTTATTGTATAATCAATAGGATTCAGAATTATAACACAATGGGATTAAGAACAGAAAGTATAATCAAGTGACTGATGGATACATGTACAGAAGTTTAATCTCACCCTTCATCATGAGACTTGCAGAATGCTCGTCTTCACCGACAGAGTTAGACACTCTGCAAGTGTAATTACCATTGCTGTCGGGCTCTAGTTTTGAGATGATCAAGTTCGAGAGGAAATCATCTCCATACGTTTTGATCTGCACTTGGCCATGGGATGTGATCTTCGAATTATCCTTGAACCACAGAAACTGGAAAGGTGGATCCCCATCGGACACTGAACAAGTGAGAGTTGCTCGTTTGCCTACCATTAGTTCACCAGTAAAGTGAAAAGGCCGAATTTCTGGTTTCTTATCACCTAAGAATTAGTTTCATTATCTGTATTATATATTAACTCACATATAAGATCATAGGTTACATAATAAAAAGTTATGCAGAATGAATATGAAGCAGTTACTTTATAAAAATTAAAATAACAAATGTTACAAAATTAATATGGGTTAAAATTGCTATAATAAAAGAAATACAATTATCATCTAATTGTTTCTTATATATATATATGTAAATATATAAATAAATTATATAAATTTTAATTTTAGCTTCGTGTCTTTTTTTAATTTACGTTTATTTTTATAGTCTAATCACACTTTTTTCTAATAATGTTGAATAAAACAATAGGTAATATATAAATAATTAATTACTCGAGAAAAAGTATTGTATATATTTAACAGACTCTTAAGGAAAACAAATTTTTAAATAATAAACTATTTGAAAAATGTGCCTATCAGTCTAACATAATTTTTATGAACAAAATATTTCACATTCTTTTAATTTAAAATAACTGATGTCTCTCATAAATTAAATAAAAATTAACTTGAGATATGATTCAATTTCTTAATAAAAAAGAATAAATTCTCATTATGTACTGAACCACTCTAATTTGATATGTTATTAAATTAAAAAATTCTATGATATCAAAGGTATTAAGTATCCAATGTTTAAAATCACCCCTAATTAATTTATTTCCTTAATAAAAATATTTAGAAGAGTTTTACATAAATTATATGCAAGCGGACTAATGTTTTATCTACAATTTTTCAACAATATATTTATTATTAATTTAACAATTTAGTAAATATTAAACTTTAAAAATCACAAATATGTCTATCAATTTTTATTTTAAGAAACTTTTTTAACAAAATAATTTTTATTCTGAAAGAACTGAAAAAAACAAAGTAAATACAATTAAAGAAGGAAACAAAAATTTCTCACTTACCAGTTGTTAGCAGAAAATACGAATGAAGCCAAATCATTTGCATCAGAAAATATTCTGCGAAGTTAAGCCTAGTTTTCATTTTTCTTCTACAGATTCTTTCACGAGGTGGTATTTCTAAACCTTTAAAACCTTACACTTCCCGGAAACATTAAAAAAAAGCTAACATATGAAGTATTGTATAGTAATGAAATACATGCACAATTAACTTAAGTATGTTGAATGTGGTCAACAGGGGAAAGAATAGCTGAGTTATTTACTATATAGTTTGACAACATACACACAAAAAATATTGCCGAACATAACACAGTATACTAGCGCCACACAGTGACAAAAATTGTATTGAAAAATAGACTGATTTTCTTATAAGACACGTTTAATGTGATAAATTTATATTCCTTGTGAATTTTATTTTTTGATTTGAGAGTACCTTATTCTAATATGTGTTCGTTTATTCCATTCTAAATCACTTCTCAATTATAGATAGTTGAAAAATTATCGGATCGCACTGAAGGAAACTTGGAAAAAAGGATTATTTAACTCCCATACAGGTATCGCTGTAAATATCCTAAAATTTCCGTTAGATTTTATTTAAATAACAAATAATAATGTCAGAAGCAAACTATATTTTAAATATTATTTTGTTAAACTAAGAAATACAAATTTTTGAAATATTTATCGAAAAGAATTCTCTTTTGAAAATTATTAATAATGAATTCATGAGTAATAATATTCACAAGTAATACAATTCATTAAAAATGACATCCCATGTTTTCGTTGATCGCGTACATGGAAATTGCCAATAATATTTTAGTTTGTAAGAAATTTAAATTTATTTAACACAACTTTTTATTAACATCATATATAGAAAGTGTATACGACAACAAAACAATATACATTTAATATAAAAATTTAATAATACTGATAATATTATTAAAAACCAGAGTACTTTTTCATTAAAAATTTATAAATATGATTTATTAAAAAGTATCCGGCATTTCTATTAGTATAAAGGTAATACTAAAATGCAACACTATGCTCCCATAACATGACGATTTATACTCTATGGACAATAATTGAAGTATACTATGGTTAATTATTTTAATAAAAAATATTTGGATTTATAAATGTTAAAAAAATTTATATTCAACAAGACAACCAGTTTTGATTTTTGCAATCTTATCACCACCATAACATAGTCCTTTAGTATTTTAATGATTGAAACATATTAAAAGGATTAAATAATAATAACGGATGCAAGCGTTTGGTTTTTAACATAATAAGGCTTGAAAATATTTTTAATTTCAATAAATGTAATGTGCGGAAAATACTGATATCATGATATAAATATATTTCCCTTAAATACAAGCAACAATTAGTTTGAATAAAATATGTTCATAGTATTCCATTGTAAATGCTCTACAATTAACGCATTGTTTCATTGGTCTGAAATATGCAATAACAGTAAGATAAGAAGCATATCATATTCATTAAAAGAAAACAAAATACAATGAAAGAATTAACCATAAGCAATATGGAGAAATATTTTTGTTTCCAAAAAATTAAGAATAAAGATGCACCTTTCATGTTAAGGATGGCGTATTTCTGGTCGAATCCTACAGAATTAGTAACTTTGCATGTATAGTTACCATTGCTTTCAGGCGTTAAATTGGATATAGTTAAAGTGGACGTAAATTCATTTATCATTTGAATGGAAATTTGGCCATTTTCAAGAAGAGCGTCGTCTTTATACCACTTGAAATCGTAGGGTGGATCACCATCTGTCACGACGCACATAACTCCAGTTCTACGCCCTGTTTTTAATTCTTCATCAAAATGAAACGGATTAAGTTTAGGTGCTCTAAGTCCTATAATGAAATTAAGGAAGACCATTTGAATGAATATTAATCTCATAGTTATTCACATTTGTTTAATGCAATGATAATATACAAAAATGAATGAATATGTATATTAATTAGAAGAAAATGTTAATGAATTGACTATGTGTTGTATTTATTGAACAATTATCAATTAAAACCTTGAATAAAAACATAAAACTCAATTCCTCTGTTAAGATAAATCAAAATGTTTCATATAAATGTTACAGGCTACATTTATTGAGGAAATATTAATATTTTTTTGCTTTCATTGTTTAAAATTATTTAATTATAAAGAAATGAGAAGGATTTTTAAACAATGAATTCTCTTAACATTGATAAAAAAGCAAGCATTTATTTTTTATTTTAATATGTAGCAAAACGGTTGCATTAATCTTCACAGTCATGTATGAACAAAAAATTTGTGTTTAGTGGCTAATATTATAGTTGTCATGAGAGACCAAAACTAAAAGACTTAACAAATAGTCAAGAGTAGATTGATATCAAATATTTTGTAGGAGGGCAGGAAACCTATCTGGTAATATTTACTGATTTTTCAAAAATTTGAATTCTGCAAGTTATGTTTTTGCGCTAAGCAATAAAAAAATTCTTATTTATAAAATGTTTGTCATAGACACAAATTCTATCTCTGAAAACACTATACTCTTAAACACAAAGTTGGTGACGCAAATTAGCACAAACATTTCTTTATCTCTTTCCTGTTTATAAAGTTGGTTGGTACCAATGTTTCTAATTTCTAAGCAAACATAAGATATTAAAAGATAATTTTTTAAGCAAAAAATTTCATTCAAATTATTCTATAATTCTGGTCACACTCACACACACACATTTTAATTATTTTACAACAGCTTTAGAATTAGGAAAATATATTAATGAAATCCAAAAAATTTAGTTAACATCTTTGAATAGCAGAAAAAAACCAGTAGATGATGTAATTGAAAAATGAGCAGAAAAATATTAAATTAACCTATTTATGTTATAAGTAAGATTCATTTGTAAAATATTCATCATATAATACTTATCATTGAAGAAATTTAAGAAATATTTTCGAATTAAATAATATAAAATCAAATACATAAAGGACAAAATTTGATATTAGTTTCATTTAATATATACTACTTTTCTTGAAAATGGGAAGTTATATTTATAGTATTTTTAGGCATGATATTTTGAAATAATGGGAATTTAAAATCAAAGGAATATTTAACTATCAAAACTTAGGAGAGAAAAAAGATATGAATGAAATTCGAAAAATTAAAATAAATTCCTGCTTCCAAAATATACAATCACATTTCTTCTTTTACTGAATCTACTAATTACATAATTCAAAGTAAATTTTAAAAAAAGTTTGAAAACAAACAGCACATTAATTTTTCAAGATAAAAGTCAAACTAGAGATAGAGAAAGAGAGAGAGTGAGTATGATGTTCTCATAAAAGTATAATATTTCAATAAACATACCTTGTATTTGTTTTGTATATCTTGTTTACATATTTGTCGCAAAGAAAGAAAAAAAAACTCATTGTAATTTTTAGAACTGTTTATAAATAATACATCGTTATTCTAAAAAATAGTCTTAAAAAAATATTTGAATAATAATAACAGAAACATAGTTTGAAATATGAACAAAATTTTAGTTCTTACATGATATTCACAAGGGAATTTAGGGAAAATATTGTGTTACTTTTTTAAAAATTCTATAAAATGAAAAATAACCGAAGCGTAATAATCAGTTTTCGGCAATTTTCTGTTAGTAAAGAATTCTTCAATAGTAAAATTGTCACATTTTGACTAAATTACATCAGAAAAATTGTAAAATTGTGTAAAGAATAATTTTTTTCTGCATTATATAATCAAGAGAAAATTTACAGTTAAAATGTAGCATTAATTACATTTCATCATACATTAATTACATTTCATCATACATGATAATATTTCATATGTTTATAATTCTAATGGATATTTAAAAGTTCTTACCTGAACAAATATGTAAGACGAAACTCAGAAAGATTACATGAAATCGAAGAGGAGCCATGTTTCTAGTTTCATGTATTATTCAAAAAACAAAACAATCAATCTTTTTGTTAGAAAGTTAAACATTTACGTGTAAAATGATCAAAAGTAATAAACTATTCAAAATTTGCAGATTATAAATATAGTGACTCTTTTGACTTACAACTATACAATCTTAAAGCGCATGAAGATAGGCCTAGTAGCAACAATTTCTGAAATTTCTAATAATGCTCGAAATGCTAACAGCTTGAAATTTACTCTATGGTATGCTAGCGCCACATAGTGATAAAAAACGGAGTAAAAGTTCAGATATTAAGTATCTAATATATTTGAATTTGTGAAAATATCCATTCTTCAATCTGTACTTAAATGATCACCAATTACTTCAAATTTAAGCAGTAATTAGTACAGAAAATAAAATTACGCTTAAAAACTCAATGTTAGTTATTATTGAATGCAACATTAATTATAATTAATGTTTCATTTTATCCATTTTTATTATACGATTAATAAATAATTATTAGTTAAAATTAATTAGTTAAAAGAGAGTAATATTTTCAGTTAAAAGTAATCTTTTTAACTGAAAAACAATAGAATATGCTTTTCAAAAATTATACGGTGATGTTGTATGTATCACTATTAATAACTACTTACAAACACAAATATAAATTTTAATAAAAGCAATAAAAATAAATAGAAGAATAGGCTAATTATATGTAGGAATCCGAATTATATATTAATTTATGACATTCCTTGACAAAATAAATTCATTTTCATCCTAAAATTTGTTATGAATATTAAGCAAATTTGTTTTAAAATATAAATATAACATATAAAAATACATTAATCATTAAAATATTCATATTTTACATATAATTTTAATACTTAAAATTTTTTTATGGTTACAAAAACTGCATAAAATAGGATAATGATTTAAATAGAAAAAGCTGGCACAAATAAGAAAATATTTATTTTATGCATTACACAAAACAAATGAGACATTCATTTTAAAGTCCACTAGACTTGAGAGCAAATAAAAATCATTTCAAATTATTTATATTCCTTTTACTATTCATAACTAATTATTTATATTTTTTCAAAAAATAATATAGAAGTTAAATACATTAAAATAAATATTAACCCCTAATGAGTACTTAGTAATGATTACCAACCGATAAATAAAATATTTCCAATTTCAACAGTAAGCAAGGGAACATAAGAAAAATGTAAACTTTTAAAGTAAATATAGTATTTCGGAACATACGTTATAGGTTATAAAATATATTTTATAAGGATGTGTAAAACAAATAATTTTTTACAATGAAAATCAATATCATTCTCACACGCAAGCAAATTACACAATAAAAATTTATAGAACTGGAGTTTAATGGAACTCCACAACACGAAATTAGAAATCGAAATATTTTAAGCGAGTACATACATTTACAGTGAATTGTACAAATATTTTGGAGTGAGAAATCATGTTACATTCTTAACTTATTACATTAACTTATTATTATTATTCTTTTCACACCTTGTTATTTTTAACCTATCAAGTATCTAAAACGAAGATACGTGATAGGTTAAAAACAACTGTTTATCTTTTCATTCTGCATCTGAAAACAATTCCCAAAATATTACAGAATTAAAACCAAGTTATGCACACTTCCAATAAATTCTATATCAATACAAAAATATTGAAATTCCTTATGGTTTTTTTTTCTTAAAGGATTTGTTGAATGTCACAAAAACTGATTTCGGAAATACGAAATCAGACTGTTTCAATCTTACCGTCAACAAACAATGATTGCGAGCTCTGATCTGTTCCAAAGCCGTTGGAGACGCTGCACGTGTAGTTGCCATTATCTTCTGATCCGAACTTTTTTAAGACAAGTGTTGACACGAATATATCTTCTTGAGTTCTGACAATGAGGTTCTGATCGTTTTGTATCTCAGAATAATCTTTCAGCCATCTAAATACAAATGGCGCTTCACCCTCCACCACTGAACAGGTAAGAGATATTCTTTGTCTTCCTTTAGGCTGTCCTGAGATAGTAAGTCCAATCTTTGGAACTTTGTTTCCTTTAATTAGGGTGTTCTCAGTCATGAAAATAATACTACACAAACACATATGTATTATAGTAATAATGCCTAAACTTCAATATGTTGAACATAATGTTCATAAAATATATAATCTATATAGAGAATAAATGAAATGAAGTATATATAGGTAAATGAGCATTTTTGATTTAATCAACTTTTGTCATAAAAACAACACTATATACATTTATATGCTTATGAAATAAACAAATTTTATATTTATGAATATTTTAAGATTTCTCTACTAAATTTAATATTAAGATTTCACTATAGACAAAATTTTTTTTTGAATATTGATGTTAAATACTTTTTTAAATACAGATAGAAATATATAATTATGTTAGCCAAATTATTTTCGTGAATATTTTATCAATGATAAACTTTCTTAATTACTTGTACTAAATAATTTTATGAAATTACTTAAAATTAATTTATAAATTATCTAAAATCAATTTTATAAG
Source organism: Latrodectus geometricus (assembly GCA_026290005.1). Lineage (NCBI taxonomy): Eukaryota > Metazoa > Arthropoda > Arachnida > Araneae > Theridiidae > Latrodectus > Latrodectus geometricus. The sequence continues at coordinate 61,161 of JAPDSC010138172.1, forward strand.
CTTTAATGGATGATTATTAAACATTTTAACGCATCCACTAAGAGTGCTATAATGAGTGTATTTTGAGAGGCAATCGGTACACACGAAGGGTTATAAATCTTGTTGTTTAAGGATTAATGAAATGTCAAAAGATGTGTTACATAAATAATTAGAATATGATCACAAATATAATTATATTTTAGAAACAAAATAAACAAGAGCAAAATGATAGTTTAAAAAATATAAAACACTTCGGAAAATGTTCATTTTTTTAAACAAAAGAAAAATTTGTATGTAGATTGCGAAAATGCAATTTTGTGTTATTAATATTATTATATAAATTTGATTGATACCATTATAATTAACTAAAAATAAGAAAAATTTGTATTTGATTTTTATTGTATACATTTTGTTAAGAAAGAAGATATGAAGTTTTATATAGATATAAAACACTTTTAATTAAATTCTTGCAAAATAATTTATATTTGTTGATGGATGAATTTCTAATAACAGGTATATTCTAGTCTATTAACACAAACATTTCCTACAAAATATTTCCTACATATATGTATTAAAAGTAACCAAATATATAATACAAAGCAATGTTTTAATCTGGATGTTATAATGTTGATATGCAAAATGCTTTTGGAATTTGATCAGTTAGATGAAGATATTTTGCAAACATAATTCTTTATAAAAATTCATATTTATAATATTTAAATGTTACAAACTAATGTATACTTATTAGTTTATAACTTAACAAAATAAAATGTAGGTGAACCATTATACATTGCATGTAAATATTATGTATAATATATAGGAATAAAATGAAGATGACATTATAGGATAAAATGTAGATGTCATTATAGGAATCAAATGTAGATGACATTCGTATTCTCTATGATTATTACAAAATTTACATTGCCTCATTAAAAGAAATTCAATTGCTTAAAAAATAAAATATGACGTTCACTACTGTAAATAATTATTCCCTTGGACGTAATATTAAAGCTGAATGCTAATCAACACTGACTCATTTATATTAATATAAGATGTTAAGATATAGTATTCTTAAATACTTTAGCTATAAATAGTTAAAACACTAACACAAAGATTAAATATATATATTATATAACGCTACAGTTTGCGAATATTTCCATGCAATATAAAACTATATTTATTAACATCTAATATGAAATATTAAAAAATTTTAAAGCAAGTTTTTATCAGAAATTTATAAAAATATATAAATTCTTACCAGTTACAGATAAAATTGAGAAGAGAAGAAAGCAATTCCATGAAATAATAGCTTTCATTTCTTAAAAATTCTGTGTTTCTTGATTTCTTGTTTTGAACTTATAGATCGGTGATAGGGAATCACAGAATCTTCTTTAGCAAATAAAACGTATTGCAGAAACAAAGCTGCTCAAGGATTTCAAAGAAAATGGCTACACGCTTTAGGTATAAAACATATTAGCAAATTTGTAGCTCACTAGCGCCACACAGTGATAAAAGATACAGTTAAAAATTATACAATATTTTTTAAATTTTTTGAGTTAATTATTTTCACAGTTTCTTATGACATTCTCTTCTTTAATTCATAATAACAAATAGAAATTTTGGAAGCAATCTCACAGAACATATGCATAAAGATTTCAGAAAGTAAAATAAAATTTTTTGAAATACATACAAATGATTACATCTCGATATTAGTAGTATGATGTTATTAATAATAAAATTATATATTATATATGTATGTATATATATATATATATATATATATAATGTAGGAAGCATAATTAGATAGTTTGCGAATTTCTCAATTTATTTCACTTGAAGTTCTTTATAAAAATATAATTTTCATAATAAAATAAATGGAATTACACAAACATAGAAAGCAAATGCCATAGTATTGAATTTACTAATAGAAAAGCTTACGTCATAAATGTCAATTTAAAAAAAAATCATCATTTCGAAAATAATAATCTCTTATTATTTCAGTATGAGAATTAACAGCAAGCACATGTGACGAATCTGAAATTTTTTTAAAATATTAAAGTCGAATAATGATTTCTACATAAAAATATATATTCAGAATATCTTAATTAAATAGCTATGACTTCTAAGTTAAATCACTGAAGGTTTAAAAAAATTATAATAGGAACAACCAATAAAAAATTTGTGAAAATAGCAATCAAAGACTTATGAAAATCAAAGACCAGTAAAAACAACATATTAATCTGACAATTCATATGCTGCTACTGTAATGGTTAAATCCCGCAATTTACTCTTTATTTTCCAAAACAGCAAGAATATCATAAAATGTAGAATTATTTTATAAAGAAACTATAAGTAAACCATTTCACACACATATTTCACAGGTATTAGTTTAATTTCAAGACAAAATTATATTTATCATGCGACTTGAAATAACGAAGTAGTAGACAAAGTAAATCAAAAATACAATAAAACAAACTAGTTATGTTTTTAAGAAATTTGTCAGTTTATATGACATTATATAATATATTTTACAGTTTCATGAATTTGTGATACACCCTTCATTTGCATATATTTTAGCATAAAAGAATATAGCAACTAGATATTTCAAATGATATTTTTCAGAATCATAGTTTTTTCATTCGCATATAAAAATATGAATTAATTTTTTTTTAACATAAAATCATTATATGTGTGCAATATTTATAATAAATCACCATGGAAACACAATTGCAAAATAGAACACATGTACACGAACAGAAAAGTTTCATAATTACAACATAAATATTTAACTTTGGTTACAAAATTAAAAAATAAGCAGCATTTGAAAAAAAATGCACCTTTCAAATTGAGAACGCTGGATACGTGGTCGGAACCCACTGCATTCGAAGCTGTACATGTATAGTTACCATTGCTCTCTGCAGTTAACTTGCTTATAGTCAGAGTAGATGTGAATTCATTCAGCACTTGAATAGATACTTCATCACTTGCGAGAGGAAGACCGTTCTTGTACCATTTAAAATCAAATGGTGGATCTCCTTCTAAGACAACGCAAGTTACAACTGATCTGAGACCCACATTTAACTTGTTAGAAAAATGAAATGGATTCAGTTTGGGAGCTATTAGTCCTGAAGGGAAAAAGGAAGAAAATTGATATAAAATTAGTTTTAATAAACGTCATTAATGTATGCATCAAAAGAAATTAAATAATGTTTTAGTTCAAAGTATTTATCTGACAAAACATAATGGAATCTCTAATGATAAAATGTTTTACTGTCCATAAAAAATCTGAAACAAAGTCTCCATATTTTGTAGCTTTTAACGCTTTATTTGAAGTATTTATTTTGATGATGTAAGAAAAATAATAAAATATTAAGCAAGAAATAATTAATGTAAATATATTTACATTGTGTAAATATATTTACAAGGTGAGGCAAAATTACATGAAAATAAATATACTTTAACCAATCGCTTGAAATGAAAACAGAGAGAAATAACTATCGATAATTTTTTTCAAATCTGCGAGAGATATTTAAATGTTGTTTAATATATTACTTGGTTTTGATATCTTTATTAAAAACAATGAACTATCTTTTTATTTAAAAGAAACAAACATTTAATTTTTAAAGCAGATGAATTAGAGTGTTTAATTTCAAATTCTACTCTCAAGTAAGTAAATTGATCTGCAAGTATGTAGTAAAATACGAATAGTGTCTAAGATAGAAACGCTGTTTTAAATATTTAAGTGAACTTTTTTTCATGTTAATACTCATGATTCAAAAACATTAATGCATGCATTGAAATTTATAACATTTTTTGTGATTTATAAATGAAAAGAAACTAAGTTTATTTACCAAAAAATATCATTATCGATTTAAGACAAAAATTTATCATTGGTTGGAATTCTAAATTTTTTTATAATTCCCTATATTTCAAATGAATAAAGATTATTTTGCAACATAATGAACTCCAACATTTTTAGCTTTTACTTCTCAGGAAAAATATGAATATATTTTACAAACTACGTTATTTTTGACTCATAATTTACATTATAAGTTCAGTTAAATTTTGTTAGAAAACATTAGCACATAAATGCTTACATTGCAAAAGTTTTTTGAAGTTATGAATTGATTTTTGCCAATAATGTTATTACAAATACGATTCTTAAGAAATATTTTAATTATATAATTAGAAAAAGCAATGAAATCTTACCTGCTGTCGAAGCTCCCAGGGACAAAAATAAGAACCAAAGAATGTAGGACTTAGCCATTGTCATGATAAGAGTGGTTTTATATGACAGACCTAAAATATTGCTTTTCTCCTTCAACATACATACAAGTATATAATTCACAGTTAACTATTATTAATATTTCCAGTGCTAAACCTTTGTAACACACATTTGAACAACAAATGGCTGATTCTTTTCGTTGGATGCATTAGACACATTACTATCTTCATGAATCACTAGCGCCACACTGTGACAACAAGTAAAAATAAAAATGAAAAACAAGTAAATTTTACATTAGAAAGTGATCATGATTTTCTAAAATCCTTAATCATATGTATAGTTTAAAATCTGCAGATTTTTTCTATGTTATATTTTTTTTTAACTTTGTGAAGATTTAATCCGTAAAATAATTGATTCCTTTAATTTTTTATTGTTGGAAAAAAGATATTAAATGAAATAGAACAAGCTTGTAATAAAAATCATTAAAATGATTTGAACCTTTAAAAGTACTTAATTTTTTACAAGCATGTTTCTTGAACTTAACAAGCTAATCTTTTTTTAAATTAAAAGATGTAAATTAAACGCCAGAAAATTTGTTATTTGGAAAATATATGATATGACTTTATATATTTATAAGTTCACTATAATTAATACGCATGCAAAATAAATTTAAAAAATTTATATGTATGTGTACATACATAGGTACATAAATATATATATGCGTATATAATACATACACATATACGTATATAAATTTATATATAACGTTTATATATATTTTGTACAATGCTGTCTGTGTTATATATAAATGAGGTATTCAAATGAATATAAACACCTTAAAAATATATATTCCGTTATAATTGTGTTCTATAATCCATAATAAAATATGTTACGTACAAACTAGAATAAAGTGTTTTGCTGAAAGTAAGAATATAACGCTTAAAATAAGTATAACGTTTTACAATTTGATTATACTTTAAAAAACAGAACTTAATTTTTGTTAAGTAATAACTAAGTAAATGTATAACATACATGCTGAAATTATTTGTAATAGAATATAATGAATGCAATTATATTTTTTACACAAAATTATTGTATAAAAAGTCTTAGCATGAAGTTGTACAATGTTTCCTTTCTAATTTCTTTTTATAAAATAATGAAAGTCAATATACAGTTTAATTCGAATGTGCAAGTTCTAGGGATAAGAAATTAAAAACTGGCTGTTTTTGGAGCTACATCAATTGTTTCTCAAGTATCTTGTAAGTATGTATCTTTAAAAGGTAATAATTCGGTATCATAAGTGTATTATCTTATACATGAATAGTTGTAGCAAAATAAGTAATTAAATTCAACACAACTTTATTGTAAGAGTTGCTTACCCAGTAAAAAACACAACAAATGTGAAATATTTTATCACTAACAATATAATCACCGGTAAATCCATTCATACCTATGTGGATTTGCCTCTTTTGAAGCACATGTTTTATTAAACATTATAATATTTCACAAAACCTGTAGTTCAAACTATAATGAATCTATATAATAAATAATTCTTTAAAGATATAAAATTTAAGTAAAAAGCATTGATGAACAAACACACTTGAAAACTCAGAGAATTGCATAGAGTTTACTTTATTTATTTTACATGGCGGGATTGTAAGAGAATCACCTCATTCAACTATTTTTATATAATTATAATGTACAAGCTCTTAATTATGAGAAAGTGCATTAATATTGCCTCTTTTCAATATAGATTTACCTAAGAAATTATAAAATTTAAAAATAAACGAGAATAGAGTTTTTAAAGAAAGTAATTACAAGTTTTAAAAAAATATAAGAAACTATTTAACATACATAATAATGCATGATGAAATAAATGAAACAAAGACACATAAATTGTAGGTACCCAAAATTAAAACTATTTTTATAAAAAAGGATTAGTTTTAATAGTCTTTTTTACATTTGTATACATATCGTCAAGTAAATTTGTATTCTTCAATTAAGTGATAGAAGATTTCGATTGACTTAGTTTTAGTGTACAAAACTCTTATGTATTGATACAAGTCAACCAACTTAATCCAACTGACACTTTTGCTTAAATTTACATTCTTACCCTCAACAAATAAAGATTGTGAGCTCTGATCTGTTCCGGCATTGTTGGAGACCTTGCAAGTGTAGTTTCCATTATCTTCTCTTCCGAACTTTTTGACTACAAGAGTGGAAACAAATGCATCATCTTGAGTTCTTAAGATGATGTTCTGATTTGTCTCCATCTCAGAATAATCCTTTAACCAGTGAAATGAAAATGGAGCATCGCCTTCAATTACTAGGCATGTCAAAGACACTCTGTGGTTTTCTTTAGGTTTTCCAGAAGTACTCAACGAAAGTTTTGGTACCTTGGTACCTTTAATGAAGAAATACATGTTTTCAATTGATAAAAACAGCATTAAATCATAATCTTAAAAAAAATTCTATTTTGAATAATATAATTATTATAAAAATTAAATTCTTAATTAATCCTTAAAAATAATTAGAATACATTTTAGGAATAAGCCAGTCTGAAACTTTTAAGAAATAAATTAGTGGCCGCAATAAAATTTACAATGATTTCTTAAAAATTTATTATTTCTAAATTATGAGTATTTATAATCTTTCCACATAGCAACAAAAATGATCAAATTAGTAGTATATTAGTATAGATAATTAAGTATTTCTAAGCAATTAATGTGTTGACATTATTTAAATTTTTTCCATTTTTACTTAAATGAAAATTACTAAATTTATGCTAACAATATTCAACTGGAAAAAATAATTTATAAATTAGTTTAGATAAAGGAAATTGGTCAAAAATAAAATATATTTTATAGACAATTATTCTCTTAAGGTTGTTACAAATATAATGATTAAATATATATCAATATATTATAAGTAACAAAAATTTTTTGAATGACAATTAAGAAAATTATAATTTGACAGATTTATTTAGTATAGAAAGCATTTTAAGTAAATATCAAAATACTAAAATTTATGTAGTATATATTCAGTATATTTTTTTAAAAATTTAAGATCTAAGAAATCTAATAATATCAAAAAATCAGCTGATAAATTTTTAATACTTGGAAATTTTAAAACATAATATTTTCTGAACTTTCTTTCCATACTTTTTTTAGTTTTTCCTCTGCATTTCCATACATTAACATAGGTATTTAAACAAGAAAACAAACTACTGAGTACTATCAAAATTATTTCCCTAAAATAATATTATGACAATTTTGAAAGTAAAGAACATCATTTTATTTTGTTTTTACTCTGTGGTTACTACTAATACTGTTTCTTCATATTGCATAAGAAAGAAATGGCAGATTCATAACATGCATCTCGTAAAACAAAACATTAAAACTTCAATGGATTACACAATCGAAAAGTCATCTGAAAACAATTTTTATTCACCTAAATCTTTATATTTTTATTTCCATTGTATCACTTTTAATCTATATTATTTCGAATATTCGAATATGTAAATAAAATAATTATATGATTATGTCTGAAAATTAAGTTTTACACTTGGCCCAGTAACTTAGCTTTTAAACCGTAAGAGATGTTTTTAATTATTAAGTCTATTTTACCAAATTACTATAAGCTAAATCAATAGTGCTTCAATATACATTCTCATGAAAAATTATCAGTATTTAAATTAATGCTATTAATATCACTTTCACATTCTCATTCATTATTGATAATTCCAAAATAAATATAAATTAATATAGAATTATAGAAAAAGAAAAATTTTAAATCTTACCGATTGTTGGCATAAGTAAATATTCAAAGAAAAGCACTCCGATGATCAGCTTTTCCTGGATCATATTTTCCCAGAGTAAAAATGTTGTCTTATTAATGAAATAGAAAAATTCTCAACATAAGAAGAAGACAATATGGCAGAAAAAAACTTAGTGAAGGTATTTTAAAGGATGCTTGACATAATATAGAAGAGATATTTTCTAAAATGGCTGCATTTCCTAAGAAATATTACAAATTTATGATACACTAGCGCCACACAGCGTTGGAAAACACAATTAAAAGTTTCCCTTTTTTAAAAGAAAAAAATTTAATTTCTGACCATTAATGTTGTAAGTTTTACGGTTGGATAGTAAATTAATCGAATATTGATATAATAGCAAGGATTGGAATTTGAAAGTTAGTATTTATAATTTAAAGCTTGTTAATACAATCATTCAAAGTGATTATTAAATGTTTATATTTGTGAGTAAAAATACTTAAAACAATTCTTTTACAGATAAAGCAAAAATTTCATCAGAAATAACATAAGCCAAATAAATTACATTTCCTGTTTAATAATTATATAGAATTTGAGTAAATGAAATATTGTTGGTGGAATTATAGATACAAATATTATATAATATATTTTTTTAAATTCATATCTTGTATAAGAAATAAATTTAAGTAAGTTTTTAACATGAAAAAAATTAACATTATTTTAAAACTGAAATAATTTCAACCACCGCAGTCCTACAAAAGTTTACCCCAAATGGAAACATTCTAAAGACAATAAATCAAGGAAAACACAATTATGAGATTACGTTTACATCAAAAATATTTAGTAGCTATTAATTGCATGTAATCGCAGAGCAAAATATTTTAATTACTAAAATATTATGAATAAAAAAATTTCTAACAAATGTGTATAAAATAATTTATTTTTTTATATGAAAAGCCACATAATTAACTGCAAAATTTCAAAACATTTCATGAGAAGTATAATTTTTTTGTAATTAAATGCACAAATAATACGCCAAATATAATAAGGAAGAAAAATAATAAGGAACGAATCGCATAATTAAGGCAATTGTTCAATAGATTCAAGTGATATAAAGTTAAAAGGGAAAACAATGACCATGATAAGAAGCTTACTTTATTTTTTCATTAAAATATTAATGAATATTATATTAAAATATACGTCACAGCAAGTACAATAATATCTGAATTCAAATAAACCATAAATTCCTTATAAAGCGTCAAATCAAATGTTGAATCGCAGAATATCACATAACAGACGATTATAATGCATTAAATGATAACAACCACTTTAACATTTATGTAAGCTATTTTGGATATAATTTATCATTATATAGTAATTATACTGTACAAAATGCATGAATCACAAAGAATCTTACTATGCAATCATTAAATTTTTTATTTGACGTGTTAAAATATATTTTACGGCTTAATTTCACGAGCTACGTTTGAATTACATAAATTTCTTCAAATAGGCATAGGATATTATTTTTCTTACCATTGACAAAAAGTTTATGTGATCTTTGATCACTTCCTAAACTATTTGTGACTAAACATGTGTAGTTTCCATTATCAAAAGCTCCAAATTTCTTAATAACAAGAGTAGAAACCAATATATCTTCTTGTGTCCTTAAAATGATGTTACCATCATTCTTAACATCTAAATGATCTCGTAACCAACGAAATGTGAGTGGCATATCACCTTCGACCACTGAACACGTCAAGGATATTCTGTGGCCCTCTGTAGGTTGTTCAGAAAAATCAAATCGGATTTTAGGAATTTTTCCACCTTTAAAAGAAGAATGCGTTAAAGCTACATAAATTCACAATATTTAAAAATTAAAATTTTTATGATTAATTATTCTCCTTTCAAATCAACACAAATTATTTAAACAAAAAGAAACTTGAAATTCTTAAAGTGTTAAAGAATTCCTTTAAAGTGTTCCTTTTTTTATAAAATTAATGGATGGATCTGGGATCAAATTAAAACAATAATTATTAGTAATTGGATGTAGTAAAAATTGCATGTAAAAATTAAAACATAAAGATAGTTCAATATTTTTATCTTGCACTTATTAATATGTAGTTAAATGATAAGAAATTTAAAAATAATCCCTTAAAATTTAAGTAGAATGTACATTGCAGTGTACATTCTACTTAATTGTACATTCTTGCAATGTATTAACTATTCTAGAAAAAACATACACATATCATTTAATACAACAATATAAAGTGAAAATGATTCACACTTTCTTATTTAATAAAATCATCATAATAAAATATTTTGTAGGTTTAGTACATTATAATTGTTGTATAAGAGTAATTAAAAAAATATACAATGATATAAAGATGATTTAGTACATAAAATATTTCATGAAGAGTTGTTTGATGTCCAATAGTTCCATTTATGCTTTATTCAACAAAAGTGTTTTCACTAAATGACTTGAATATAGAAAACATAAATATATTTTTCATATATTTAATCCATATTTGAGTTAATTACGTACTAAAAGCTTTAGAAAAAGAAAGAAACTGTTTAAAATTTTAAAAATGTCAGATTTCTGGAGATATAGTATTTTTTATAGAAAATTAAATCAAAAGAGCAACATAATTTTGAAAGAAAAGCGAATTTATAACATTTTTTACAATGTCGAAAACGATATAGTTCTAAATAAATTAGTTGCAGAAAATGAAGCTAACTATTTAATATTCCTTTATTTCAGGAATATTCACAGGTTTTTAAATAATAATTGTAATGAGTTAAATTATTTTGGGTTTGGCGTGCAAGAATAATGGAAAAATAATAATGAAATTTATGTAATTAAATTACAAAACATTAATTATATGTAAAACATTTCACATTTGTAACAATCGATTAGGTGATAACCTATTTTTAAAATAAAAATTTATCAGAAATTTTTTTAAATAAATGTTAATGTTTATAAAATTTTTAGATTTAGAAACTTTAATGATAAAAAACTTTTGTGCAGCAGATAAATTAAAAAATAACTTGTTCTTTTTCCGCTAAGACTAATCAACACAATGCACCAAATTTTCGCAAGAAATATTCTTTTATGACTGTTATAATAAAATGATTTTACATCGAATAATAACATATTATGAAAATCATATTTGCCAAAAAATCAAAATATTTTTAAATTTTAAAATCATTGATATCTGAATTGCGAATTCAATGGTAACAAAAACTATAATAAATTGTTTCTTACCTGACACTAATGCCTCCAAAAACATGCACAGCAAGCCATAAAGAATAAACTTGATTTCCATAGTCTTATGAGTTACAATTTTCGAGGCCACGAGTTCTTGATATTGCTAGTTTCCGTCGAAGGTTTAACCAATGAAGTTTTGCTCAGGATTTTCATTGAGTGTGAGTACAAAAAATGGCTAACTGCAAGTCGTCGAGCATTCTTGCGTTATTATTAAAGTCCCGATTCACTAGCGCCACATAGTGACAAATAACATAGTTAAAAGTAAAATATACCATATTTTAAAAAGTACTTCTTTATTGGTATAATAAAATATATTTATATACTTATATTAAAGCTTTTATTGTTGGAAAAACAAACAGGATATAGAATTCATTAAGAGTAGTCGGATAATTTTACATCAAATTTATTCACATATGAAGGAATTACCACATATGAACATAGTTTCGAGGAAACAAAATCGTGTGTCAGTCTATTTACATGAATTAAGCACACAATATTCTAAGCTCATTATCAATATTTCGAAATGATTAACTGTCGATTATTAACTATTCACTGGTATTTATAATTAAATTGTTGATGAAAACAGAAAAACAATAAATTTTTAACAATTAAATTTAAATGACTTAAAGACATTGTATAGTTATTATTGGAAAACAGAGATATTTATATATAACTAAATTAATTTTTCAGGTTAGCACAATATACTTTATTAAGTACTTAATTGAATGACCTGTTTTAAGCAAATAAGTTTTGTAAGAATAACACAAATTTGATTAGATAAATTTCTAAAATATAAGTATGGGTTGAAGTAACAAATTCTCAACAATGGTTAGTTAATTTGATATTCATTTGAGAAACATTTTATGATAAAGATGGAGAACTAAAAACTACACTTAAATACAATAATTTAATTTTAAATTGACAGATTACGTACAGAAAGATTGTGTATTTTACATAAAATTCAATTTTACATACTTGTTATAAAATAAGAATAACTTAGATCAGAGAAAAAAAATATCTAACGTTAAACAATTTCAACTTAGCGATACAAACATTTTATCAATTTAATTTACATACTTACTATTTAAGTGTTTACACATATAAAGCATCTTAACTTTCATTAATTAAATTTTCATTCTTTACACATAATTTCAGAAAATATTTTTGAATCTGAAGAAAATATAAAATATTGATTAGCTGTATAAAATTTTGAATTTATAAATACCAATAGCAGGTTCAATAATTGTCAATCTTACCATTAACAAACAAAGACTGAGAGCGTTTGTCAGATCCACCTGCGTTGGAGACACTACAAGTATAGTTTCCATTATCATTAGGACCAAATTTTTTTACGACAAGTATTGAGGTAACGTCTTGAGTATTTAAGATGAAGTTCTGGTTCATTTGTATGCTAGAGTTATCTTTTAACCAATGAAATTCAAATGGTGTATCACCCTCAACCACCAAGCAAGTCAACGATACTCTACGTCCTTCTTTAGGCTGGCCTGAAATACTCAGTTCAATCTTTGGTGTAATGCTACCTTAAATTAAAGGAATAGAGCGTTGACTCATTTAAAATGTTTAAAATTAAGAAAACATAATAATGAAAGCATATAAAAATCATAACACTAATTTTAATAAATCAAAACATTACTTTGTATTGCTTTTTACTGTAACATAATAGAAGCAAATCGTATTCAATATATAGTAGAAAAGAACCATATTTCCCTTATATTAAACACTAATAAATCATATTATTTTCTTATGCAATTACAACAAGTATTAATTCAATATACCGCAGAAAGTAGAGCAATTGACTGGTTTATCACCATCAAGAAAATAAATTAAACCTGTAAAATATTTATAAAATTTTTTCATTTGAATTAGTTACAATACTTATTTCTAAGTCTATTTTATGATTAAATGAACTTGTGCATTTCTTTTTAAACTATGTTTTCAAATGTTCTTTAAAGAACTATCATCAAATTTATATTCAATGAGCTATTGTAGAATATATTATTTTCTCAAGTATTAATTGGAAGTTAACTTTAAGAAAATGCTTTGAAATTTTTAGTTAAAAAATAGAAGTTGAAATGAACTTTATACTTCAATGTCTAAGCTATGTTAAATATGTTAAAACGAAACATATTTATACTGATATATGTTTCAAATACATAACTTAAATTTAAACATTTTAAACGAACTTTAGATACAGTGTTAAAATATGTAACAAGTTATTTATAACTTTGAATACATATTACATTATATTCTTCAGCAAAACGTTTTGCCATAATTGTTAAATTTAAGATGCAATCTTTTGCATTTAGTAATTAAGGAACATTTGAAATAATTGGAAGACATTGCCTAGAAAGAGACATTTCTTTTGAAAATTTTAATTTTTCACTCTGATTCTTCATGTAACTCAAAGTCACAATAATCGATACAATGAAGTTATATTAAATAACAATGAAAAGTAAATCACAAAAATTAAAAGTTTAACCCCAGTTTTGTTTATTGGATACAGTCTAAATTAAAAATACTAAATTTAATATTGATATACTATTTTGCTTTATATGAAAATAAAATTTTATGGTTTTTCTATCTAAAAGGAAAAATTGCATTGAAGTTCAAGTTTATACATTTTGGAATCCTTTATTCAAGATTCCCAAACGGTGGAAAATTATATATTTCTGTGTTTAATTTTTAATATTATAAAGATAAATCGGTAACAGATATCTATTTTTAATTTTTCTTCTATTTAAGCTCTATTTTTAAACTTTAAATAAATACCAATTTATTTCATTTTAATCCTGAATCTGTCATTTATTTCATCTGTGATAAATTTTGAAGAAATTGCTGTAGTCATTTTGTTATTATGAAAATTTCTAATATTAATTAATATTTTCTATTCAAATATTAATTAATATTAGAAATAGCCTTAATTTCTAATCAAATATTAATTATTTTTTTCTATCAGACAGAAGTTACTTGTTGAAAAACATTTAATAATATATAATTTTAAAATGCATCAAATCAGTATAAGAAAAATTTTGATACTAAGAAAGGAACACTCATTTTTGAAAAAATAAAATAAACGAAGAAAATAAACTCTCTCCAGCATTGTAAGGGAAACAATAAAGATTTTCATCACATTTTATACTATTTATAACTTATAAGATGTTATAAATAATCATATTTTTTTAACAGTGCAAATCTACATTGTAAAAATATTCTACTCCAATTTCAATATTTACATATAATATATTATAAATTTAACTTACGGATGTTTATTTTTAAGATAAAAATATTACATTTATTCAATGTTAGTAAATTAGAATACTATATTAGTATAAATATGTGCAAAAACATAGAAAAACTTACCCATTATTGGTAATATCGGAAACCAGATGAAGCAGAAATGGAAAGACATCTTTTTCTTAGCCATTTTCATCATTTGTAAAACGTATGCTTTTTGTTTACTTATTTTATTCAAGATAATATCTTAAGAAGGGAGAAGAAATAATGACTAGGAAATATCAGAATGCTTGTCACTGTACTAAAAATGTTTTCATACTAAAATGGCTACTGCATGCATTTACGTGATATTATTACATGTTAGGTTCACTAGCGCCACACAGTGAAGAAAAATAGAAATACAGTTAAAATTTTCATATTTTAAGAAAATATATATTTTTTAATTTGTAATTTCTTAATTTGAAGGAATAAATTAATCTGTACATAAATGTCAGGAGATAAATGCTGAATTTAAGGATTTTAATCCCACTGCTGAAATATAAGCCCAGAAATTACATATATATGTGTATCTACTATATAAATATACATAAGTACATACATATTTATGTATTACATACGTATATATATATATATATATATATATATATATATATATGTTTGTGTGCATACACACAATAAAAAGGCAATTGTAAAAAAGGTGAAATAGTAAAAGCATAAATATTTTAGAAAACAGTCATTTTGAATTTGCATTATATTTTTTCCTGAACAAATAATATTATAAATAAATATAAACTTCCAAAAAGAAATTTCACAGTAAAGAAAACCCAATATAAAAATTACCACTAAATAAATGTGAAGATTTTATATTTCAACACAAGAAAGATACATTATTTCATTCAGAAAACCTTTAAAAATAGGTAATTTAATTTTAAGACAATGTTATAAAATATTGTGAAGAAAAATTCTCAATTCGACAAGTGATATGTTTAAATTATTAGCATTAATTCTGCTCTCTTAGTAACATTTTGAATGCTCTACAAACAATCGGAGATCTATAATATGTTCGCAGAAATATTCTAAAATGAGAACATGAAGTGCTTTTAATCTTTCACGAATTCTAGTATAACTTTTATGCACAGGAATAACAGAATTCTCGTACTTTTAATAATTATACACGTTTATCGAAGATATCTGCTTTTCAGTCAGTTCGAAAAAATGTACATTGATATAAATTATTCATAAAAAATTGCAGATTCTGTGTGAAAATTCAATTAAATAATTATAAAGTATAATATACGAAACAATATTTTGTATTGATCATAAAATCATGTACAATTTACATGAAACGATGATCAACTGATACTTATACATTCATACAATTTTATTTAAAGATACTTAAAAAGGAAATATTTTGTAGAACATATATTAATATATAAAAATGAAAAACAATAAAAAATACCGAATATATATTTCATATAGAAGTGTTTAAAATTCTTGAAAAATTTGTAAACATACCATACCCATTTGAATAATATATTATGTACAAACAAACAAACATATTTAAAAGGTGCGCTTCGAAACGTACGTTTTAATGTTATTATATTAATTTTAAATGGTTCAACAACTCTTATTCTTGATAAATTTGTAAACAACTAATTATATATGCATAAATTCGTGTATATGTATATTGAAATGCAACACATAAATGTATATTATATATATTTCAAAAATATGAATCAATCATAGGGAACAATAGTAATCATGATATTGCACAATCACATTTTGTAACCTATATGTTTGACATTATGTTTATAAAACTCATGTCAAGAATCTCTTCTTATTGAAAAATTCTAAAATTTCTGGTTGATAATAATGCAAGAATTTCTTTAAATTTCTATTAAAGAAATATTTTGCTACATATGCTTTTTCTTATCACATGTAGCTGAGACAATTTTACTTTTTTGTGATTTACTAGAGAAAATGATGGAAAACATGAAATCCTTTAACAAAATGAAATTGTAATAATTCAGTAAATGTATGCGAACACTGGTTCCTTAAAGCATTTTTATAATGACTGTGATAGATTGCATTTGTATTGTCTACGCAAATAGTACTTCAGGGGAAAAAATACATTCTTATGGTATATTTACAGTTGCGATAGCCTAAACTGAACTAAGAGTTTTAATATATTTCGTTTTGTTAAAAAAATTATTAGTATAGCGAGAAGGAAATTCTTTACAGTTGTCAAAAATAGACGCAATTGTTATTCTTCATATATGATTACAATAATAAAACTGTACTAACATGAGTATATTTGAAGAAAATGAGAACAGTTATTAAGATATTCTATAATATAAAATTTCTTGATTTTTTCAAAATGAAATATCACTCAATAATATTAAATATCACTCAGTAACAACGATTAGTAACAAAAAATCATTTAAAAAATGAAGTAAGTAAAATCAAAATATAATATCTGCACAGTATCTTTTATGTTACGCATGTGGTTTTTCCGAATATCCAACAACGTTTATTGTAAAATAAGACTGCTCTACGATACATTTTGATAGTAATAACATAAAAATCTATTTTTTAAACACCTATAAGCATTTAATTTGTAAATGCAATAAATATTATCCTCATGTTCTTAAAATTATTTCAGAAGCGTACAAGTATAAAACATTTTCATAGAATCTGGAAGGTATCTTCCTTTTTCTTAAATGAAGGAAAGAAATTTCGTAAGAATACGATTTTCTTAGATGAAAATTCAGTATTTCATTAACAAATATGCATTGATTATTATTATCGAATACAGATTTTACATATCAATGTAGAATAGTCAAAATTATAAAATTAATTAATTAAATTTTTATAACTAATTGAACAATAAATAACATATTCGAATTCGATTAAAATAATTAATATCTTTAAAACGAATACAAATTCTTCGATTAATATACAAGGAAAATAAAGTTATTGATCAACTGATGATGATAATTTCTGTAGACAACTAAGAAGAAGTGTAAAATATCATGAACATTTACATTAGAAGGATTTATTAACTTCTCTATGACAACGAGTTTTCACCAAGAATTTACATTCTTACCATTGACGAATAGTGGCTGTGAGCGCTGATCTAATCCATAACCATTGGAAATGCTGCAAGTGTAGTTTCCATTGTCAGACGAACCGAATGTTTTTATAACAAGTGTTGAAACGCCTACATCGTCCTGTGTTCTCAAGACAATGTTTTGATTTTTTTCTATTTCTAAAAAATCTTTCATCCAACTGAATGAGAAGGGTGCATCTCCTTCGATAACTGAGCAGGTTAGAGACACTCTATGGCCTTCCTTGGGCTGACCTGAGATACTCAGTCCAATCTTTGGAAGTTTGCTACCTTTAATGAAGATGTTTTTTCTCAATTTTTTTTAATGTTTAATACAAGAAAATATAGAAATCTTATTCTCGTGTTAATTCAGTATTTAAAAATGTTTGAAAAATGTGGTAATATAATGTAAGCATTTTTCTGCATTTAAAATAAATGTCTAAAATCATTAAAATGAGTTCTGATAAAATTCTTGCGATTGAAAAACTTCAAAATGCTTAGCTTTATTAATTATTCCAACTTTTCACATTAGTTTCAAGTAAAACATAACAAAAACATAACATACAAAACTAAATTTTTTATTGAAAAATGCTTTGTTATTAAAAATCACGTTATATATAAAAATAACATACTATTAGTTGCTCAGGTCTGAGTTTTTTTTAAATTATTTTATTCAACAATTAGATATTAAATAAAAAAATCTCTACAACTATTATCATTCTATATAAAGTTGGAATAAATATACTATTGTATTTATAAAATAGCAAGAAATTTATTTCTTTCACTTTTAAATTATTTTCTAATGAAACACTAATATTTGATGTGAAGAAGTTAAAAAATTACTTTTGATTTGAAAAATTAATGATAAGATGAAAAACTAAATCAAGTTATTTATTACTTCAGAAAAAATGACATGTTAGCAGACGATTGAAAGGTATTAGCTAATCATACTTCACTTACCAGTATACGTACGATAATATTGCTATTTGACATAAGCTGATAGTTTTCTTTATAAGTGTTTATCGTAATTTCTTTACATATTTCTTATAATCTAAAGAGTTTATTGGCTTAAACATTATGCTCAGCATTTATTTAAAAGTTTTGAAATTCGTTTATTTACATAATTTGGGGGATCATTATCATCAAAAAAATTCTTTTTCCTGATGAATGTGGTAGTATATTTTTAAACTGTTATAGTTAAAATATTTGTATTGCTTGCACGTATTATTTATTTAGCAATATAAATTAACAATTATAGATACAAATTATTACTAAAAATCTTATTCCAACGTAATTTAAAAACAGTTTAAAAATGAGCATCAAAATGCAATTAAAATAAGAAGATTTATTTTCTTACCATTTGCTGCAGGGAAAATCATGGAATGAAGGAAGAAAATTTCGAAAATCATCGTTGTCTAATTTACACTGCCTTGGCGTAAAAATTCTGCTACATCAGTAAGGAAAAATAATTTATTTGTTAGTTCAAAATGAATCTTAGAGAAAATATCACCAGAGTTTAGTGAATGCTGAATAAGAAACTCTTAAAATGGCTGTCAGGCATAGCTGAAAGTATTTGTATACATTACCAAATTTATGACACACTAGCGCCACACAGCGTTGAAAAACAAAATTAAATGCTTATATTTTATATAAAAAGCAAACATATACTCGAAGTTATATATTATATTTCATATTAAATATATAGGAAAATTAGGTAAATTTGAGACTGAATGAAAAGCTTATACAAAGAAAATTACAAGTGAAATGATAGAAATTATGTTACTTTAAAGGTATATTAACATTCAAATGATAAGCAAACATTAAAATAACAACAAAGAATGTTTTAAAAGCAATTCGGAGATTTTTGACAGCTAACTTATGAAGAATAATCACATATTTTAAACATTGCTACATCAAAATATTTTTGTAGAAACAAAAAATATATATCTTTGTCTTCAAAAAAGTCAACACAATTATTTAAAAAAAATTATAATTAGTAAGAATGTAGATGAGATATTATGATGTTAAAACTACAAATTCACTCCATATATCTCTTAAATTAATAATAAACCTAAAATCCATTGTATTTTTACTGTCATTTGAAAATTTTCATGCAAAATAAAATTGTTTATCGACGCAATCAACGTAAATTATTTGCAAATAATCGCCATACAAAAGAATAGAATATACATTGAGTCATTATTATCATCAAACATTTTATTGCATCATTGTTCATAGTCATTACTGTTATCAAAGGATAATCAAATTATTCTTGAAAAAATTCTGCAAAAATGTTCTAAATTTTTCACCCAAAAGAGAAAAAGACCAATTTTTTTTCTTTCATTCACGCATAACTTTCAGTCTCGTATAACTTTTGTCTCATATGTACTTTTATATAAATATATACATTAAAGACGTATTTAAAATACATGATTTTACAAGAACACATAAATTACTTGTATATTTGTGGGAATATTTGTTATATATTTCTAACACGCTGCAATGTGTAAAAAAATGTAACGTGATTTTAATTTTTAATGACGATGATATGAAATATTACAGTAGTGTAATAAACAAATTTAAATGATATTTTGTTTTATATTGTACGATTCAAATATAAAATTTATAAAGGATTTCATAATGTAAGTTTGACATATATATATTCTTAATGAATTGAAAAAGTCTAATTCTACAGACTTGAAAAAGTTTTAAAAACGCAGAGGATTATTGACTTTTTTATATATCAATAATTATTTTAATATAAAAATAAGAAAATGCATAAGTGCACCAAATTTTTCAATATTATTTTCAGATCATAAAGTACTAGAATTGATGCAAAAAACTGTTTTGAATAACCAATCAAGTTAAAAACAATAAATTTGTAAATTAAAATGCTATGAGCTTATGTAAAACAATTATAAAAAATTATTTAGTTTTCAAATGATTTTTAGATTAAAACTTTTCAATTTGAGACTCATAAAAAATGATAATTAAGGTGTAATACAATGTTGAGCCCACTCTGTTTCAAAGTTTAGCACAGAAAATTACTTTATAAAGGGAAATGTACTTTAAGCACTTTATATATGAAATAAATTTTATTCACAATATAAATAATGGAAAAAGAAACAAGTCATAGTCACAATAATTGTCTCTGGCAATAATTTTACCTTAAAACATTCAGAAACATGTATATTTCCTCAATATTATAAATATCATATTTTAAAAATTAAAAAAAATAATGCATTGACGTATTAATTTTAAGTGCAAACTTTTCTTCAACTGATTTGAACCCAATCGAGTTTCAAGTAAATTTATAAATCCAATAAAAGTAAACATAAAGAAAATAGCATATAATTCAAATATGAAAGGATATTATAAAATTTAAACATTCGTAAAATAATTATATAAGCGTGTTTTTAACACGCTAATGTAATATTTTCTTTGTGGTTTTCATACAAGATAAACGTGTTCTTCGACAAATAAGAATTTCTGCACATTCAAAAATCAAATGATAACCATTTTTATTTTAAGTATGTTTAAATTTGTTGTTTAAATTATAATGGAATTTTGATTTCATACAAATATTTTAAAACAAAAGGTTAATTTTCAATACGCCCAATTTACAAAATTCCCAATAAATAATGCAAATCAACGACATTTTGCATTTAAGAGTCATAGTTTGCAAGCATGATAAAGTTGATATTACTTAAAATGTTTAAGTAAAGAAAAGAATAGTTTTCCTTATTTTATTAGAATTATAACTGCAAAGTAAAATTGTTTAACGCTTGTGGTTAGAAAATAAATCCAATATAAACTTGTTTTTATGATACTAATGCAAAATTGATGTTTCCACATTGTTTTAACACAATTTTATTCCATAGTTTTTATTCTTATTTTATTGTTTTGAACGAAGCTATTTTCTGGTTGTATTAATAAAAACATAATTTCAATAAAGGATGAAAGAAAGATGCTTTTGAATAAATGTGTGATTATTGTGAATTGATTTCATACAATTATAGTGAACACTTTAATTTAGGAAACAAAAATAATCTTCTTATTTTAAATTCTTTGATTAAATTTATCAAACAAATTAAATCTTTACCCGGTAAATAGTGATATCGGGCAGAATTTAATTCACATAGAACTCATAAATTACAGTGCTCAATTTTCAACTTTTTTTTGAATAATTCAACAATAACTATATATAATACACTTTCAACAACCGTAAAATAAATTTCCGTTAATTATTGCATAAAAGTGTACTAAAATAGTATGCTCACTTACTAAGTATGTATCTTAACCATTTCCATGCACGTATAATTTTATTCCTCGATACCAAATATTTTTCAATGAAAGAATTTTACAATTTAATGAAAGCAAACAAACTTATAGTTAGAAAGTTCTCAAATGTAGCTTTCGTTATAATTTCAATTATTAATTTTAATAAAATCCATTTTTATAACACATTATACATGAATTTTATTTTTCAGGAAATTGTTAATAAAATGAGCACAGTTCGACTGTGAATTATAAAATTATTTATTACACATGTATGCAATTTAAGAACTCAGCTATTTAAACCAATTCAACTAAATACAAATGTATATAAACACAATTATATTTCTTTATTTAAATTAAAATTTAACAATAATATTCTCTCAAAACAATTTGTTGCATACTGTATTATCATTTTTTGGGAATCTTCATTAATATTACAAGATTTTGCTAACTTACCATTGACGAATAATGTCTGTGAAAGTTGATCACTTCCAATAGTATTTGAAACGCTGCATGTGTAGTTACCATTATCATTGGAGGAAAATTTTTTAATGACGAGCGTTGACACGACTTCTTGTATATGCAGGATGAAGTTTTCTTTTACTTGTATGTCAGACTTATTTTTCAGCCACCGAAATTCAAATGGCGCATCACCTTCAACAACCAAGCAAGTCAAAGAAAATCCCCGACCTTCCTTAGGTTTTCCTGAAATACTCAGTTCTATCTTTGGCAGATTGCTACCTATAATGGGAAAATGAAGCATCATTGTAAATGAATTAACCATACATTTCTGTAAAAGTATATAATTCAAAGTTTATTGCTAATAACTGTTACATTTTTTATATTGAATGAAGAAAATAATTTTCAAAAATTATTTGTTTAAATAATTTATCATTTAGTGCAAACAAAAGTCTTTCTTATTAATTTTTGCTGGGATGGGTTGTTATCTTTTGTTTTTTAAAAGTAATGTCTAAATATACAATGTAATATGGTGAGTCCTTTGTTAATTAAAATATGTGAAACTTTCATAATAAAATTTCGATTATTTATTAATGTATATTTAAGTAATTACATTATATTCCCATTATTCTATTAGTACATTAACTTTTTAAAATGCTATTTGGTACTTCTAAGATTTATATTTAGAAAGGCTTGTCCGTTTACAAAACATGTATGTCTAAACAAGTTCATCTAAAATTATTAAAATAAATTACAATGTAAGACAGTAAATTTTAAGCACTAACAAACAATAAATATATTCTGCAAATTACCATAAACCGTTTAAAACTTACTGTTAGCCAATATTAAGCTACAATTTAATTTTATTATCAATATACCCTAATTTAAAATATTATTTATCAAAATGTATGTTTAAATACCCTAAGACGATAAGAAATCTATAACTTTTATAATCACAATAGATTGGACAAACTTTCTGTACTCGCAGATATTTTATTTACAATAGATTCGACTAGTAAGAATTGGTTAAAGTTTATCCCTGGCGACTTTTCTTAAGTGAATTAAAATTAATATGATTGAATAAAGTAGAAGTATTTACACACACAAAAAGAAAGGACTTAAAAATTACATGTAAATAAACTTTACAGAAATGTAAAATTTTCTAATTTTTATTTTCTTTTATAAATGAAATTATAAAAAGATAACCACAATTCTGTAAAAATAAAACATGCAAATTTTAAGATAATAAAATTTTTTAGAAAAAAAATATTGATAGACTTACCGAATACTGATGAAATCTGTAAATAGAATAAGAAGTCCAGCAGTAAAATCATCTTTCTCCAAGCTATTTTCATTGGAGGAAAAGTATTTTTTAAATATACCTTCACTGGATGTTTAAGTTTTATTAATATGTTCCTGTGCATCAAATGTCACGGCGTAGAAAAACGTAGCAAAATACCGTCCGTACAACATCAAAATATAGGAACAGTAAAATGGCTGCTTGGCTTAGTCTTCTAATGTTAGTGCCATATTATTTAATGTTTGAGTCACTAGCGCCACACAGTGTGAAAAAATACAATTAAAAGTGTTATATATTTAAAATAAAATAAATTGTATATCTTCACATGTAATTTATTTTAAATCTTTAGAAATTTAAATAAAACTAAATTACTCTTTTTTATATTAAAATATGAAGTCCATTCATAAGATTTAACGGGATAATCGATTATGTAATGCAGAGAAATTTGTTATGGGGGATGTATTTAAAGTAATAAAATTAATTATTAAAAATTATAATTAAAATTTAAGAATACAATATCTTTTAACTCTATAAATGAACAATATAGTATTCAATAAATACACACAAATAATAAAGAGATGTAATTTATTTTTAAAATATATGTCAAACAGAACGAAAATGTATCAGTCTATATTTATATATCGCGTAACATATTATTTATCATAAACTTACTTTTGAAAGTAATAAGCTTATGAAAGCAACAACAAATTATGAAATAATATGATTGATTAATGAATTGACTAAAAAATATTCTTTAAGTTTTATAGAAATATATTCATAAGAGTAACAGTGAAATTTATACTCCTTTTTAAAATAATTAACTTGTTTAATCAAATTTTACAAAATTATGTAAAATAAAATGTATTTATCTTTTTAAAATCAATTAATCTTTTAAACATAAACTAAGCACAAAGAAAATTTAGGTACAATCATACGTTTTTATAAATTTCTAACTGTCTCAAGTAAAACTAATTTTTGTTCATGGAAAATTAAATTGGAATATTTTATTGAATCAAAAAACTAAAAAGCTTATACAAAAGAAAAGTTTAAAGTTGAGTGCATGCGCTTTTCTTGCTTCTATAATAATGCGCCATACAAAACTTAGATCCAAACACAAATGATAACTAAGTTAACATTATTTATTGTTTGGATGTAAAAATTTATTAATATATTAAAAATTGAAAAATAAAAATATATTACCATAGTATATAATAATAGATTTGAAGGAAATGCGTGGATTATATTATTTTTCTATTTCATCTATTAGAGATAGTGTTTTGAAAAGTACGCACACAATCACATATTATTCACAAAACATTCTTAAACTGTTTTCAGAATAATGTGCATTAGCAATACAATATGCAGAAAATTATGCATATAATATACCAGATATATGTTTTTATACAAATATAAAAATTCTATATATTGGTATTTTTGAAATGAAAATGTATTTCAAAATCTCATACATTTATTTTCGAATATGCAACCTTCCTAAATATGGTATATACTTACATATTTCTTTCTCATCTGAGTTCTAAAATGTTTTTTATGAAAACTGCGTAATTTGATGACTAAATTTTAAAATTTTAAGCCTAAATATTATTTTTCATAAAGTAATGAAGTTGATTATTTTATATGAACATAATTTAAAAAGAGAGATTGATATTTTAATGAAATAACATGCAATCGATAAAATATGATACAATTTTATGCAAAACACTGAAGTACTATAAAATTTTGTATTAACTAGAAATCATATGAAACAAAATTTTAGGAAATGAACTGAACCTTTCATATTGAGAATATCATATTTCTGATCAGATCCTACTGTATTTGTTACTTTGCAAGAATAGTTACCATTGCTGTCAGCAGTGAGCATTTTAATAGTGAGTGTAGAAGTGAATTCATTTAACATTTGGATAGACACTCCATCACCATCTAGTAGGATACCATCTTTATACCACTTGAAATCAAATGGTGGATCACCACCAATAACTACACACATAACTACTGACCTTAAGCCTAAACTTAATTCACCAGTAAATTGGAACTGATTTAGCTTAGGGGGTTTCAGTCCTAAAAGAAAAAAAAAGATTATTAATCTATACTTCTGTTTCTTTCATTGTACACAGTTAAACTTTTAATATTTTATATGTGCGAATTAAAGTAAAACTAGACAAAATATCCAATAAAGAAAATATCAGAACTACAATTTTATTTGATGTATTGAAACTATCAATTGCAAATTATGTCTTTATGAAATAAATTTCCTAATAACGAAACAATAATTGAATATCCACATATACAAATAAAAATTTCTGTGTAAAAAATTGGTTTGTAAGGCGCTATAATGTTGTCTATAATACAATAATTTTTTTAAACCATAAAGCTCTATAGAAAACTAGGTCCGAACTTCTTTCTAAATATACTATTCAGTTCTTTAAAGTCATAGATACAAAATGACAAAAAATTATGTCTAATTTTATATTTTACTTTCTGAAGTAACTTTTAATTTGAATTTATTATTTCAAAAATTATTTCCAGGTTCAGCCCTTCTAAAACTTTAACTTTTGTACTTATTAATATACATCTTATTTGAAATATAATTATTTATTAGATAATTTAAGCAATAAATTATTAAATTTTAATTATTATCTTTTATAATACATTGACAAAATACAATTCTATTCTATAAAAATATAAGTAGAATTTAAAATATTCAAATGCTTTTTATTTTTTGGATGATTTTGTTTTTTGAACATTTTGGATGGGTCTAATTTCTTAATATCACGTATAATCTTAATTATGTGTAGCAAATATTAAATTACAAAAACATTCTGAAAAAGGATAGTCTTATTTAAATCCTATAACACATTAATTCTTATTTTATTAAAAAGAAAATTTTGTGAGTTCATTAAAAAAGATTGAATTTTTTTTTCTGACTTAGAATTCTTTTGCAAAATTAATGTTACTAAAGACTGTAAAATTAGCATTATGCAAAAATTTATAATCCTATTAAATTATCAAAATTATTTTTCTGCCTTGATTATAATTCGTAAGTATTGTCACTTATTTATCATAACAAATAGAAAATTTGATAATAGAGATTAAACTAACTTCTTTTTAAGAGAATCCAGCATTTTTATGGCTACTTAAATACATACAGTGATTTTACGGAAGTAATTTTCCAAATTAGCGTTATAAATTAAAATTCACGAAAAATTGATTATAGAAATCAAATATTCTAATTTCTCCGATTTTTGATTTTTTTTACAAATAAATTGGCTAGTATACTTTAATACCATTAAATGTAAACAGAAAATAGTGTCACAAATATCTATGCGCAAGTGACTAAAATAGGACAGTAAAAATAAATATTATTGCTTTGATTTTAGTAAAAAACAAAGCAAAATTGTGTTCTTAATTATTTAAAATCTAATGCTACATGGAATACATATTTTGTTTATTTTTAGGATAAAAAAATTATTATTATTCACATATTAGTTAGTATTATTTACAATATTTGTATTTTTCCATACAACTAATAAATTACAAATTAAAATAATTTAAAAGTAACAGAATTGATTTACGTAAAGAATCATTTAGATTGGTAACGAAACATTTTACTTACCGAAAGTAATACAGCAGTACAGAGTCTGGAAGAGAAAAATTCGTAGAAGCAAAGCGACTTCCATTTAATTGACGTTATATAAAGCACGATCTTGGAAATACGAGTTTTCTATTTATCTCTTGAATTTAAAAGATTTTCTCCAGCATATATTTAAATTTATGATTATTTTTCAAGTTTTATCAGTAAAATAGTCTGACATGCAAACATAAAAATAAAGCTATTTTACAGAAAATGACGCTTCTGTGAAATGTTGCCAATATGTCCTCGAATGGAAAGTAACTTATTGGTATACTAGCGCCACATAGTGTTAGAAAATGTAGTGAAAATACTCATTATAAATAAAATTTACAAGCAATTAAAGCACACAAAGCCAATGTTTATATGAGGCAAT
This sequence comes from Latrodectus geometricus, assembly GCA_026290005.1. Lineage (NCBI taxonomy): Eukaryota > Metazoa > Arthropoda > Arachnida > Araneae > Theridiidae > Latrodectus > Latrodectus geometricus. The sequence continues at coordinate 88,828 of JAPDSC010138172.1, forward strand.
TTCAATCTAATATAAAATAGTTTGTTATGAAATTAATCATGAAAGTGAAATTAAGTTATAAAACAAAATACTTTAATAACATTAAATTTTAAAACAAACAATTTCTCAGTTTTCAATTTTCTTCTTAGTTTCAATTAAAAATAATTATAGTTCTTAATTTGATTACAACACAAAAATTTAAAACTTGTGATAGCTAATTTCTAAGAAGTTTACCAATTAATAATTTATTATCAATTAGTTTTATACAGTATGTGTATTAAGAGTTGTGTAAAGTAGTTTGTTATTATGCGAAAAATAATAAATTCCGCTATGATATATTTAATTTCATTTGAGAAAAATCACAATTCTTTCGCTGTTGTTTGTGCTAAAAAAGAAACATAAGCATTATACATTATAATAACCAACTATTGCAAAAATATTGGCACAAAATTCAAAATTTAGTGTATTTAATCATAAATAATATTTAAATAAATCACATATTATGAAGTCACGTTTCACCGCACATTAAATTTCAGATATACTTCATAAATTCAGAAAAAAATTAATTTTCAATTAGTAAAATTTAATAAAATGATTAATTTCTCCAACAATTGCACATTTTACGCAATAATAGGATTTTACATATATTTATGAAACTATGTAGATGTGATACACTTTATGAATAACTGATTATCAACAACTTAATAAATACTTTATGACATTCCCTGATATTCCTACATAGTTTAATATATTTTAAATTAGTTATATTCTTAAAACACAAACAAATTATGAGTATCCTTGCTTATGATACCATGAATTCTTTGAAAACAAATATATAACTTATTTTTCCTTTAATAATGACAAGCGATCGCTTTATTGAAAATTAACATAACGTTTTTATTTTCATCATGGAAATGAATATAATTCTTCAATAATTTGAAATAATGACAGTGAAAAAATGCATAAATTTATAACAGGTTTTTGTTTTTAAGCTATTGAGTTCCAAAATAAATAGATATATTGCATCTATTCGTTCATATAACATTTGCGAAATCATTTAATGGAGTTTATTGTAATTTTAAGTCTTATGATTGTTTGCCATTTATGCACGAGTAAATAGTTTTCTTTAAACGCATATTTTAAAAGTTTATACAAATATATATAATAACAAAAAATTTCGTATTTTTTTAATTCCAAAGTTATTAAAAATTATAATAACAGAGAAGACAGTTAATGTTCAATCATATACATGCTTAAATAATTGTTTTAAATAATTGTATAATTAAATAATTATACACATGCTCATGTTCAGATATTATACACAAATGTTTTTGATGTATTATGAACATAGTTGTCATAAATGGTAAATTTAATTTATTAATTTCACAGAATAACATTATTAATTTAAAAGTTCATTGTTTTACTTTTGTTTTATAAATACAACCTTGGATTTTAAATAAAAGAACTAACATTACATCATGCAATCCTCACCCCGCATAAGAAGGCTGGATGAATGTTGATGGTATCCAACTGAATTGGACACTCTGCATGTGTAATTCCCATTGCTCTCGGTACCTAACTTAGACAAGATCAGGTTAGACATGAAATCCTCCTCATAAGTTTTAATAAGGACGTCTGTTTGGGATTTTATTTCAGTGCCATCCTTGAACCACTGGAACACGAAAGGTGGATCTCCGTCGATGACGGAGCACGTTAGTGTCACTCTTTTTCCGGAGGTTAAATCACCAGAGAAATGGAATGGCCGAATTTCGGGTTTCACGAGTCCTGAATAAAAAATTAGTGAAATATGTTATATATTAATGAGTCAGTAATCATTAACATAAATTTATATTTTCAATGTAAAGTATGAAATCAAAGAACACGTAAAAATTTTTATAGGTCTAATTAAAATTTTAAGCCACATAACCTGAAGTTACTAAATCTCAAGCTTATCTATAAACATGTAGAACACAATATAATATTTACCCGAAAATGTATTGACAATTTTCAAAGCATATTCTGCAGTGTATAAAGTATTAAATGCAGACAATTTTAATTCTTCTTTTAGTAAAAAATTACAACTTTCGAACTTAAATTGGTGAGTTGATTACAGAATTAAGATAAATTCAAAAAGCTAAATTAAATTTGTAATTATTTTTAGATTGAGTATTTTTATCAGAGAAACTTTATTCTAAATTACTTTTTGAAAAATTAAAGATTTTAAATTTATTATTTTTGAGAATATATTTCCAGTATTCGAAAATAAAATAAATGTTTTATTACGCAATATTCATTTATGCCACTAACAACCACCATATTAAAACAAATATTAATAGAATCAGACATAAAATTGCTATTCGCAAGGAATTTATATATTTTATTTATATATTCATTAATTTTAAAATGCACTATGGCGAACGATACATTTATACATAATTTTTGATTGATAACATAATTTAATAAAAAATTGTTTTTACTCTTGTGAAAATTTTTTAAATATTTTTGTAATATGCGTTGTATATACTTTATAAAATGGTTAATAGGAGGCTGTTAAAATACATGTCATTTCTGCATTTTATGTAAAATACGAAAAGATGGAAGTCAATAGCCAGCTATAATGAATTGATAGGCATACCGAAAAAAATTATATGTTTATCATTATATTCGTCATGTACATAATTTTAAACATTCATGTTGTTTAAGAAAAAGAAATAAAAAATGAAATGAAATTAAGTTAAATAATGTGTAAAAAATAATTTTACTTATATTATTAAATTAAACTGATTCAAATAAATATTGAATTGAAATAATTAAATAAAATCAAGAAATACCAATGCTATATTTAAATTTTAAAAACTTTGTACATATTACTAGATATTCAAACAAAAACATGTAATTCTTATATATAAAGCTAAAAAAATTATTTCTAGTAATTTTACTTATAGAATTATTCTAAAGTGATAATGTTGAACCAAATTATAAGCTAAATTAATTATAAATGTTACCAGAAAGATTCTGTGTGATATTTCGTTAGCGATTCTTAATGATATTTGTATAGATTTAAAAAAATAACTTTTATTCATAAATGATAGGATATTTAGAGTAAAAATTGACGAAACTTAATTGCAAAAATAATAAAGTCTTTATTTATTTTAGAGTTAAGAAGTCCTGAAATTAAAATTTTTCAACAATTATTATTTTTTAAATAGAGCACATATATTTTGAACTTTAAATGTTTACGATGAAAATTGGAAATAATTTCCATTTTTCTGAATATATCTGTTTTTTTTTATAAATTAAACTGAATAGGTAATAAAATATTACTAACAATTTAATATGTTTTAGGTGCACTAAAACAGACATGATTAAATAAAAAATAAATTTCAATATTTGTTTAAAATATAACTTTGATGTTTTAAAAAAATAGGCAGTAAATGTTAACAAAAAGCATAGAATGTCATTATATGAAGGCGTTATTAAATTTAATAATTCACGTATTATTTGAAAATTATACAATAGCAACTGATAGCATTAAGCACCTCAAATTAGCACGCTACACTATTAAATTATATAAACGTATGGAATTACAAATAATAATAAATTTTTTATCGATTACTATTGAACCAACTTTACTTTTAAATGAATACTTCATTGTTAAATGTGTAATTCTCATCATATATTTAACTTATGAATGAACTTAAAAACATTGCATCACTTACACAATATGCAAATTAATTTCAATTTGTTAAATGCATTAATTTTAATTAAGTATATATACAGGTAAAATAATATTGAGATACAATTTCAAAGTAATTATATTTTAAGCTGTAAAATACAAATAATGATATATATTTGAAGTGGTGAATGTCTTCTCATTTAAGAGCAATTAACAAAATTTAATAACAATTTTAATGTTAAAAAATCAAAAAGTAATAACCAGTACTAAGAAAGAATAATTTTTATATTCATTACGTTTTTATTACTTTTAAATCTAAAATATGCATAATAATAATGTTCTTTATGCTCACCATTAACTGTTAATAAGACCATGGATAAGAATATCAGAGTAGTGAAGCATTCTTTCGTTCTTCGAGGACAGCACTGATAGTGAGAAAAATACAATTTAAAATTGCTGACAAAGAAATTACAATTAATACAAATAGGGATTTAAAACATAATGTATCATAAAATAAGATTTACCTCGATTTGATGAACTTCTTTGTAGTTCGACGCCATCATTGAAACTGTAGTTATAGAATAGCTTTCGTGCACTAGCGCCGCATAGTGTCACAAAATGACACTAAAAGGACTTTTTTTTCACAACATATAGCGAATTAATATATCTTTCAATAAATAAATTTGTTTACAGATATATTCAAAATATTCTCTTTATTCTCTTATAATATCAAAAATGATCAAACTTCGAGCTTTATTTATTATTATAGATATGAAAAAGCGATTACTTGAGAAATTTTTAAATAATATGTTCAATAAATAACTTACAGAATATCCATTTTTATTGAGAGCGGGTATAAATTTGTTTTTGAAAATTGTATTTATACATTAAAAATTACTTTTTATACATTCATAATATATATATCACAATCATTTATAAAACAAAATCCCAAAATATTTCAACACAGTTAATAAATTACATTGGAAGTATCATAAATATTTCCATAAAAATGGACTGCTGTTAAATATAAACGTAACTTGAAACCACACGAAAACTTTTGATAAGTTTCCCAATTTGTGCTATAGTTAAATAAAGAGAGAGTTTATTTCATTTACTTCAAATTGAACTTTATTTGCATTTTGAAATAATAATAAAAATGCTATTATGATATCGTCATCATCTTAAAATAAAATAAAAAACATTGTTTCAAAATGAACGAAAGGTAAGTTTTACTTATATAACTGCATATAACAAGACAAATTATTATTAAGACTTTAATTTTTATTCCTGTATAATTTAGCTATTCGTTTAATGTACGAATTATTAAAAATATTTTTCAAATTATAATTTGTTTTGAATTCATTCCGGTAAAGTCTCTAAAAAGAAATCAAAACAATAATTTTTTTTTTTTTAACTGAGCATTGCCATTTCATCTTTGAAACTTCCAAGAATCAAAATTACTGTTTGGTATCTAAGATACTAACAATCAACTGAATATATACAATAAAAAGAATTTAAAATAGCATTAATTTTTATCCTTTTGTTGTGTAATTTGAGCTACAGCTTTACCTTTTACTGCCAGAATAGCAGATTTTTCATCGAAACCATCTGAGTTGGAAACTCGGCAAGAATAGTTACCATTGCTGTCTGCTTCCACTTTCATGATAACTAAACCGGAGATATAATCATTGAATTTTTCTAAGGAGATACCAGATTTTTTAACTAGATTCTGACCGTTTTTGAACCAAGAAAATACGAAAGGTGGGTCACCATCTATGACTGCGCACTGTACGATGGCTCGCATTCCTACATCAAGTTCTCCAGAAAAATGGAAAGGTTTGATTTTTGGAGTTCCTGCGACTGAAATAAAATAAAAAAATAGAATATTTAAAAGTTGATATGAAAATACATAAGTAAAGTTAGCAAGAAATGAAAAGACAACACAAACGTAATTGTAACATCAACTTTGTATTAGATGTAAACCATGGCAAATACTCAAATGTATCACTCCTTTAAATTAGAAATACAAATTTTACGTTAAACTCTCTCTCTCTTATAAATATGATTACAAAAATTTCAAGTCAAATAATTATTTGTTTTCGATATTGCACAAATTAATGTTTAGTTAAAAAATTTAAAAAAATTCAGTATTTTTATTTTAATCCAAATAAATTAGTTTTCTTGATATACTATATTAAGTGTGGTACCAACTGATATAATGGTTAAGAATTCAAATTAAATCTTGCCTTTTTTTACAATCTAATAACCTATATGAAAATTACGTTCTAATTCCCTTAGAGCAAAATTATGTATTACATTAATCTTCAGTATCTGAAAGTTTAATTTACATAAATTCAAGGGAATATTCAAATCAATTTCTTTAATGTGTGTCTTAACATAATTTTCTTTTCTGTGTGCTTTACTTCAACTTTTTTCTTACTCTTTCTTTTGTAGGATCTAAGTAAAACAAAGGTTATCAGAGAATCTTGATATAATCATTATCAGAAATCTTGAATAACTAAACATTCAACTTCGAAAAAGCGTACCACTTAATACCAGCTATTTAATATCATAAAGTTGTTATTATTACACAAACACACATTTTTTAGTATACAATAATTATGGTAGGGATAATGTTTGTAAGTATGTTAAATAATTGAGTATATTCAAAATTTATGTATTTATTCAGTGTGTAAAATTTTACTTCAAATCATATATTTATTTGAAGTGCCACTATAGATTCTAAGTATAAACTAAACTATTAAATTTTGAGTAAATGTGAATAGAAATGTTTTTACGCTTCTAATAATGTAGTTTAAAATTTAAATGTTTTAAATAATTGTTAACTTAAATTAATTTTTTGTAATATCGTTCCTATATGAATATCCTCCTCATTTAAGCTAAAATAGTATTTAAGTTTAGGAATTTTTAAATAGATTATGAATAATTTATGTTTACATATTTTAAATAAATAAATTATTAAAATTGATCACTTAGTATCAAGCATAAATTTAGCTTAAATTAATTGTCCTAAATTACACTCAAAAACAAATAGTAATGAATACTGTTTGAGTTATTGATACACATTATTTAAACTATTTCAGAATATTATAAATTAATTCCATCCTTAGATTTTATCTACCTATTTTTATGAAAAAATAATGCACAAACTGAATATTTAATTCTTAAAAGTTTACAAGTATTTAATTTTAACATAGCAACATATTACGTTTTCTGAAATATGTTTGATTCTACACCTGAAATGAAGATTATATTCTACACAGCAAAAATGATTTAATATATTTAAAGGTAACAAATTTAAAGTATTCAAAATATTACTTACTTGTTAAGGAAATAATACTCAAGACTTCAAAAAGTAGTGCTAATTGTAGGTGCATCATTTAATCTGGATGAACTATAGTAAAAATTTCTAGAAGTATAAAATTTAGAATTCGTAATTCATTCGTAAGTACATGTATTATCGAATTTTTGATAAGTCATAAAATAAATTGATTGTTCCAAGGCAGTTAAAATTCAGTAACTATGATATTCAATTGTCACAAACAAAATGGAGTAAATTGCTAATATACAGACATACGCTTAGACTTCCACACAACATCAGGGATGGGTCACTAGCGCCACACTGGGGATAATTTTGTAACAAAAAGATTAGATAATCAAAGACTTAAGGAAAATGCTTACAAAAATTGAGTACTCTTTTTCATATATAAATGAAGACACTTTAATCATGGTTAAGTAAGTTGTATAAATAGTGATTATTATTTATTTGTTAATTATAAGAAAACTGATTTTTAACTTAACTGCATTTACTTCTTGTTACTCTTATAATATTGCATACATGAAAAAATGAAGCATAAAATTAAAAGCTGTTATAAAAAAAAAACTTAAAAATGCTCCAAAAGTTTAAAAATTACATAGTATGCAACTAAGTATTTAAATAATCAAATAGTCCATAGTAATCATATACCACCGATATTTTATTTTAAATGACTGAACAAAAGATGAATAACTGTTTAAAAAGTAATTTGTAAGAGATACACTGAAACAATTAAAATCTTATTGAAGTTCTTAAAACGTAATTAAAATTGTAACGTATATAATTTCAAATAGTAAAAAACATGTAAAATCAGAGAACATTTTCTTTCAGTATAAAACTTACTTATTATAAGTTACATCAAGTAAATAAAAAACCAAGATATGACGGGAAATAAAATTTAAAAGTATTTTAAATTAACCAAAACATGCTTATAAACAATGAAGTATCGTAATCAATAGAATATATTGAAATGACAAAATGAAATAATCTTACATAATGAGAATAATCCACTTAGAATAATCCCAAGTGAAATACTACACACGTAACATTTATATTCGCTATAATAACATTTTAATAAAAAATATTAACGAAAGAACTACGCAAAGATTAAAACATCAATGCAAAAGAGATTCATAACTTTTTATAAATGTAAAATAATGATTAGTATAACAAAGGTTTTTCTAATTAAAAAACTTTTGAATAATATTTTATTTCAAAATATGGAGGGAAAATCATGGAACCATTGATATCTAAATTGATATCTGTAACTTGATGACATATATCATGTCAGCAAGGTTTCATTTATATTGGTATATTTATTGATGTTTTTAAAATACACACACAAGCATGACATTTTCAGACATAACATAAATATATGATTATTTATCAAGTATTGTAATCTTAAGCCCCAACAAAATGTTTCAAAATAATTCACAAGTTTAAAAATTTAAACATTTAAAAAAATGCAACAATTTTATTCTACTTAATATGATGACTCCCTTAATAACAAAGAACACTAGAAAGTGCATAAACCTGTTTATAATTAATAAATACATATCAATAGTTTTCTTTCACGATGCAAAAAATGAAAATTTGAGTATGATTAAAATATATTGAATTATAGCTCACGAAATAATTTAAAGCGATGCAAATGTCAAATAAAAATACATGATTCGTTTTTTTTTCTAATGGAACACGGTTATAATATCATATATATTTTTAAAAGCAGTATTGTAATTACAATTTCCCAAGCCCCAATTGTATTATCTCTTTTTTTTTTATATTTCTATATGTTTTTTCCAAAAAAAAAAAAAAAAAAAAATTTTAAAGTATTAATATAGTTTTTTTAGTTAATATATATTATTTACTAATTGAAAGTGGTTTTTCAATATAGCCTCAGTTATATTCAAGATGGTCACATAAATTCGTAAAAAATGACAAATTGATAGTTTTCAATTTTTAAGAACAAAAAAGAAAACACAACTATCCAAATAACGTTGGAAACACATAATTCAACTGAAAATAGCCTCTTTTCCCTTATTTTAATAATTTAGAATGATTGTTCTATAAAAACTTGGATTTAAAAATAAAAATCAATAACAAATGTGTAAAATGTAAACGTAAAAATACTGTAAAAAAACGTAAAAAAAATGTAAAAATGTTTTATGTCTTAAGACATCTGCATAATAATTAAAGTTCAATAATGAACAATAACTAATATAGATACTATGAATACAATGAAGTAGCTTAAGAAGGATATATATATATATATATATATATATATATTAATAGGATTCATCCATTAAATGTTATTAAGGAAATGTTAAAGTAGATCTAAAAATATTAATTAAAGATGAAACTAATAAGAAAGTATTGAAATATTAATTTTTTCTTTCTGTATTTTACTAAAAACACAACCTTATGAAAATGTGAAATCAATCATTCTATTCAAAGTTTATTCAAACTATAAAAATGCTCATATTGTTCAAAATAACTATATAAAACAAATAACATCAACTTATGTACATTCTCTATGTGAAGAGCTTTGTGTGTGTGCGTGATTTTTTTTCACACTTTCACATAATAATCTGAAAACTTTAACAAAGACGTGTCAATAAAGTTAAGAAAGAATCAAATAAAGAAACATGTCCATTTTCGATATAAAGTTATCAAACCCACCTGACCAGTTCTTGTATGTATTATAATTAGTATTGTGGAATAAAATACCAAGCGATTTAGATTAATTCATAGGATTTTTTTAATATTAAACAAGTGGATTAAAATCAATTATTTACCATTTATTATTGTATTTTAATAAATTTAAGAACCAAAACCAACAAAACAATTATAAAATGGATTTTTCATACATGTACTACGTGAATACACATTCACTTAATTGTTTTCAACAATCCAATACAATATTTATATTTTTAACATGGTGGAGGAAAGAAATGGCAAATATATTATTTTGAGGATCATTATGTATTGTTAACATTCGTTCTTTCGCAGTAAAAATAACTTATAATAACATACACGATTAAAACATGTATATTCATAAATTATTTTATTATGATGGTATCGAAAAAGATATATCAAGGACAAATAATCAAGGCCAACATTCCTATTTACCTCTCATACTGAGTACATCAAATTTTTCATCCGAACCGGCGGCATTCGAAACTCTACAGGTGTAATTGCCATTGTTTTCAGCTACAAGTTTGTTGATTGTCAAAATAGATGTAAATTCATTGAATAATTCGATGGATACGTCATCGCTCCCTTGAAGAAGTTCGGCGTCTTTGAACCACTTGAAGTGGAAGGGTGGATCGCCGTCCACCACACCACACATTACCATAGTCCGGAGTCCAACGTTTAACTTCCCGGAGAAATTTATGGGTCTCAGTGTAGGAGCTTTGATACCTGTAAATAAAATTATATTAATATTAACCTTGTAAATACATATGTGTGTATCTTTATAAAAACATACAAAACAATATTTGTTGGTCTACTATAAATTATTCATCATAATTTATTCATATGTTATAGTTTACGATTAAATATTATTACATAAAAAGACATTTAAATTAATAGTAAATTTTTAGTTTTATTTAAAATCATTGTTTATTGGTTGGTTTGTTGATGTATGTTTATTTTTTAGGAGAAGAAGATTAATCGTCCGAGACCTCATGTTTAAAGCATGAGATTCTACACTAACACAGACGTTGACGATTAAGATAAAACTCGATTCCACGAACTATTAAAAAGAAAATTTTAATGCTAAGAATTTATTTGTAAAATTGAAGAAATGTTTACTGATGAATTGAAGAATGCTGGGGAAAAGAACTATAAATTTTTGATATCTTCTTATATAATTCTGATCTCATTATTAAATGAATATTTTATTGATATTATTAGTTTCTCCTAATTACATTTAATAAATTTTCATTAAAAATTCGCTTTTGAGAATTATCAATAGATTTAACTCATTAATATTAACAACTAAAATTTAATAAAGGAAAAATATAAAACCTAAAAATAAAGAAAAGAAGTTTTTATGTAATATTTTAAATATATATTCGTGTTAAAATATTAGCCATGCTTTAATCCCGATAGGAATTTAAAAAGAAAACAATAAAACGATTTAAAAATAAAAAATCCGGAAATAAATTAATTTCTTACATCGGAATTATTTATATGTTGCACTATTTCCAAATGCTTTTCTGAATTTAAAAATACCATGGTTAAAAAGGCATTAACTAAATAAATCTCATTAACTGCACAAGGAAGTATTTTGGAACACTATTTGCACTTACAATTAAATTTTCATAAATTTTCATCATTTCATAAATTCACATGTTAAAACATTAATTTTTGAAAATTCTTAACTTCAAATTAATGATTTAAATAATAATTATTTAAATCATTAATTTGTTTTATCAAAAATTTATTTATTATTTCTATAAAATAGAAATAATATAGTAATGTGAAAAATAATTCAATAATTATGAAATTGACTATTTCGTGCTAATGAAGTAAAATACATGGATCAATATTAAAAAAGCATAATATTTGGATACATTGATTAAGCATCTTATTTTTATCTTATTAGAAAATGACTTTTAAAATGCTTCCAAGAATAATTATGCATGTTATCATTTCCAAACTCAATTACAGCAAATCAAATAGTATTTGTAACAAAATGCACTTTAATTGAGGTATATAGCAAAAGTATAAGTAAAATGTTATAATTTTGAGAGAGCATTATGTTTTTGAACTATACTATGTTTGTGTTAGTGATTCGTTTTAAGTATTTATCATTCGGAAAGATATGATTTTAATTCAATGAAATTACTAACTGAAAAAATATTACAAAAAATCAGATAATTTTAAATGCTAAAGCTACATTTTTAATACAATTAACCATATTATAAATTAATTTATTTACTGTAACAAACATTTTACTTATAAGAATAAATTGGAATACTTACTGAAAACGCAGATGAATGTCTTCTGGATCACCAGTGTTTGGATGAGAAGCCAAACGCCCATATTGTTTGCTGCAATCTGGTTCATTGCTTTTATACAGGATAAGATTTCTAAATATTTAAAATTCCTCAAAATTTTGTCAGCACAAAATCGCAGGAGTGTTTAACAATCGGAGAGTAATACGCGTTAGGTTCTTCCTTATAGATAATAAGATATATAGTAACCAACGCATTTGATATTGCTACTCAGTTGCTAATGAATGCTAGTCTATTTTCCTAAAAGCAGTGAAATGGTATTGTAGCGCCACACAGTGACAGAAAATGAACTGAAAAGCAAAAAATAAGTACATAAAATTTTAACTATTTGACAAATTTATAATAATGTTTTGGGTATCTTTAATACTTGTATTTTTCATTTTTTATGTATGCTATAAACAATTTAATTTATTGATGAAAAAAGTAAAATAAATGTATAAATATATTTACGTATTAAATTTTTATTCAAATAAATATTTCCCATTTGTTGAATCAAAAGAAATTTAATACCTATGTTTTTTCAAAATGATTTTTAACATTTTTTAAAAGAAATACATCCAAAAAAGAACTATGTAAAGATTATAAAATAATCAAATATAACAGAACTTTAAAAATAAATAAAATTGTGCGTAGTTTCCAAGTAACGAAATAAAATTTAAATAGTAATTTCAGCAGTAATTAATTATTTGAACGCTAAAAATATATATCGTTGGACAAAAAATTAAAGAGAGTGAAAAGGAAATATTAAAAAAATAATGTTTTAAATAAGCACATACTTTCCAAAATTTGAATATTAAATTCAATCATTTTTCAACCATTGATGATAGACAATGGCAATACCTTTATTAATAAAATTGATGGTACAACATTTATTTACTTTTATGCATAATTTATTGACAGTGGAAAACAGATAGATTTCAGTGGCTTATAAACCACTGCAAATAAATAACAAGTTAGGAATTGCGAATAATAATATTTAACATGTAACTTTTTATATCAAATTTAATCAATTAGAAATTAAGAAGTTTAGCAATGTTCTAGAATAATACTCTTGTTTTTCATTGTTAATGTTAATATTTTTAACATTAATCAAGCAACATTCTTATTTCCTATAATATGATGATATTAAGCAACAGATTATAACTTTTCTTCAATTTTTGGTATCAAAAAATATGAGTGTAATGCAATGTTTCAAGAAATCAAAAACCTTTATGCCTCTCAAATGAATGAGAAAGAAATACTATCGAAATTATTTTATTGACTTTTTCTATATCATGATTATGAGAATAAACAATGAATGAACATGAAATGATTATGAGAATAAACAAAAATTTATGTAAAGTTATGGATTGTGCTGCTGAAAACATAAATGATATACCAAAATCATTATATGCAAAATCCCTTTGTTTTATATGCAAAATATTTTATCTTTAATAACGTATAATTTGATTTCAATATCTTTTGCATAGTAAAGCTAAAATTTGAAAACAAACATTTTGAGATTTAAGTTGAAACTCAATTTTATTTCAGATATTATTCAAAAGATTTAGATTAATTTATATATGATCTTATATTCATCTGACATTATTTATCATTCATTTAAACCAAGATCAAGGAAAGTAAATTACAATTTAATATTCAAAATCTCTGAGTATAAATATTTCAGTATATTTCAGTATATTTCATCAGTACTAATAATGGAATATCTTCAAAATATTCATCAAATCGGAGAAATAATAAATATACGATCACGAATGATTCTAATATATTATTTGCTACTGGTAAAATTAAATTGTAATACCTTTTTATTACAAATAACGAGTTTATCACATTGAATAGACTTAAAATACAGTATTTATACTTTCGTTCAAGTTTTGATGGAAATAAATTTTTCTAAGAAGATGAATTTTCATAATGGTATTAAAATAGAGTACTGAAAAGTAAAATTTATAATTTTATAATGAAACTGGTAAATAATCATGTACACAATACATTATTTTTACAATTCCCTTATAGTAATTAAATGAAACCTTAATTTTTTTAGTTACTAAATAGAATATTTTTCATGAGTTATTTCTAACAATCAAATTAAGATGATTTATCCGTTTGAATGAATATCTTTGTAATCATGAATGTTTTGAAAGATAATTTTTTCTCGCTTTTTCTTTTTCAAACATTTATAAATTTCATCAAAACACTAAAATATATATATAATCAGGAAAATTTGATAAAACAATCTAATTTCTACTGAATCTTAAAATTTAAAACAATATGAAGCATTTGACAACATGAATAATATCAAATTTATAACATAATCAATTCTTAGTCACTTTTATGTATTACAACAAATGTTTAAATTAAAAATGAAACACACTCCTGAAAAATATTAAAACATACAGAATATAATCACAGCATTTTGTTTTGAATAATGTGATTGCTAATTTTCATTTGTCCTAAAATACATTCAATTAAAGATAACAGTATTATATAAATTAATAACTCTCTTCACATAGTAGTATATTAAAATAATCATAAGTTTTTTCTATATACCTGAAAATATAATTTTTTATTTCCATAAACAAAATTACATAAGCACAAATATTAAAGATCTCATATCATTTCAAATAGTTGAAGAAACACAAAGATGACAAAATATACCTTTCACTGATAATAAAGCTGATTTTTCATCATAACCAGCCGAATTGGTTGCTCGACAAGTGTAATTTCCATTGCTGTCTGACTCCACGCTCTTAATAAGCAAAGCTGATACGAATTCATCGTTCTTTTTAATGGAAACACTAGCTGTTTCTGATATTTTTTCTCCATTTTTGTACCAAATAAATTCGAAAGGTGGGTCGCCATACATAACAGTGCACTGAAGAGATGCTCGCATCCCTATGGACAAATCACTAGGAAAGTGAAATGGAACGATCCTTGGTACATTTCTCTCTGTAGAAAAATTAATATTTCACAATATTTTGTAATCACACAAATACACAGTTCAATGCAGTTAAATTTCGTCTTTTTTAAAATTTCTTATTCATGAATATTAAATATTGCTTAAAATTGGATATACAACTTCATTAAGCACTTATAAGAGTCAGCGAAATCAACGAATTCATATCTTAAAATAAATGAAAAAAGTCTTTTTGTCTTCATGAAATTGCAAGTACGACACTTTAAAATAACGTTGTGAGGGGAAAGCAGAATAAGATTTTGTCTATGTATGCATAAGACAGCAAAAGTAATTAAAATTGTAAGTCAGTAATTGAAACTATATGCTTAGAAAAGCTTTTGGCCGTAAAAGAATCATATATATGATCTTAACTTCATAAAATATTTTTATGAATTAAATAATTTGATAAAACCTTTTTTAAAATAGTAATGTGTGTTAAAAGTAATATTTCTACATGTGGATTTGTATTGTTTCAGAAATACAAAAATTACAATCTTTAATGACATAAGTAGATGAAATAGAAATGAAAATATTCCAGAGTATTTTATTATCAAAATTTTCAATCCGTACTCATACTTGAGATAATTTAAAATTCTAATAAGAACATTATTCCATTTACTTTAACGATTAATGGGGGAAATGAGCTTGTCTAACAACATTTAATTTCAAAATTTTTTAAATATTTCATGTATAATAAAGAAAGTCTAATTGAAATAAATGTTTGTCTATTAAATTGCTTCAATTTATTAAAGTTATGATTTATGTTATCTATGATAAGTATTAATAGAAAAACACAAGTGAATTAAAATACTTTTTTCAAAAATGATTCAAAGAATAAATATGAAAAAACTATTTCGGAAATAAGCTTTCCAGATTCATGAAAAAGTTACAAATTTTATTGCTTAAAATACTATCTAACTCAAATCAGAATTTATAAATTTCACATCTTAAATGATAATGACTTAAAAAAACATATTTTAAATAACAGTAAATTTCATAATGGCAGCAATATGTATAAATATTTATATTTGGGGAAAATTCAAAAAAATGTTATACATCAATATGTTTTCAATTTTAACGTGCCTGATTACAAAAATTAAAGAAAACTATGCAGATTATTTTACACATTCACTGTCAAAGTGACAGGCCTTTATTTTCACCTGAAACAAAATACTTAAATATCACGTTACCTGGTAGCAAATGAAAATATACTAAAGTAAAACATTTTCACTGTATTTCTTTGCCTTGATAGATTTTATTTTTATTAAAAATTTTACTTCTTTATACGTTTCTTGTCCTACACACAAATGTTATAATTTTAAAAATATAAGATAATTTTTTAATCTTTTAATTTGGAATATAATGTATAAATGAAACATGCATTTAGATTATTAGAGTTTCTCTAATATAATGTTTTCTTCAAAACAAATATTGTGAATGATATTATTTAGTCTGAATTATCAACATGAAAGAATTTAGAGCAAAATATTTAAATTACTTCATAGACAAACGAAAAAAACCAGTAATTTAAACTTCGGAATATGTAATCATGTTGAAGTGTTGAGATTTCAAGTTAAATATATATCTAATTCCATTCATATGTAATTTTGACTCTAATTACTTACAAATTCTTCATTATATTTTTTTAAAAAGTTTTTTTATTATTTTTAAAAGTGATCAAACAAAAATGTAATAAACTCAAATAATTTCACTTACCTGAATTCACAAAGATAAACCAAAGTATCAAGAAAAGCAGTGACTTGAGCTCCATTACAGTTACAAAACTATTTTTTAAAGTGCGATCCAGATCATAAAATTTGAGGAAATGCGAAAACTATTTACAATAAAATAATAGAAACATTTATTTTAAAAAAGTTGAAGAACCTTTGTTTTCATTAAGAGTTATAAACGCATGTTAGATTCAAACAAGATGGAGGAACTGTAAATAAATGGCGTTATTAAAATGTATGAAAACAGCATACTGGAGCACTAGCGCCACATAGGGACAGAAAAGCATACGAAAAAGTCACTTATTAAATAATTATTAAAGAACCAATAACTATTCAAACTAATACATTATTTCATGCCCTAAATAACTTTCTAAAGATATCAAATATATAAAGAAGAAGAGTAGCTGTATAATTAATGATTAAAAAAAGTTTGCACCATTTAAAATATTTATAAATCAATAAAATACAATATTGTTTCAATTAGAAATTTCATAAAAAAAATAATGTAACCATAGAAACAGCAACACATATTTCATTCATCCTTTTTATTCAAAAATACAACACTTCTTGGTATTCTTTAAATAATATTTTGCAAGAACTTGTTAATATTACATGGAAAAACATTTAAATATTGACGAATAGCTTTTTTATTTAAAGTAAACGAAAAATAAATATATGCGTTAAGTTATTTTCTTTTTGACCTGTAATCAATGCAGCAATATCATTAAGAATATTATGATCATTAGTGTTTGTGGGATAATTATAATACATATAATATTATATTCAAATTACAATAAATTAAATACGTAATTAGGGAACACGTCATGTTTATGCCATGCGTAAAATAGCACACAATATACATCTATAAACGATAAAATTATTCAAAATTCTCATCTACTTTGAAGTCTTTGTTTTATGATTGTTTATTCCCACCAACCATTGTCATACATAGAATTAGGAACGAAAACGAGAATTCTACATTAGTAAGTTTGTGATACATCAGAAAGAAACACATATTATATATGTGCGAGTAAACAAGAATCAATTACGAAAACACGAGTTGCACACGAGGATGTTCATAATATATCAGAAAGAAACATTTGTTATGTATCTTGAATAAATGAAGTTATAAATAATTAATAAAATTTGCACATACGTATACATATGATAAGTCAGATAATATTTATTATAAACATGTAATTAAACAATGTTAACATTAGTTTCATTAAAGATACCGATTAATAATAATTAGGTGACCTTATACCTTTCACTGAGAGCAAAGCTGACTTTTGGTCGAAGCCATCTGAGTTGGAAGCTCTACATGTATAGTTCCCGTTGCTGTCGACCTCCACATTCATGATGAACAAGGTGGACATGAAGTCGTTGATTTTCTGGATGGAAATACCTGGCATTTCGAGCAGTTTGAGACCATCTTTGAACCAACTAAATTCGAAAGGTTGTTCGCCATAATTGACTGTGCACTGAATAGAAGCTCTCATGCCTACCACCAAATTCGGAGGAAAATGGAAAGGACTGATCTGCGGCACGTTTTTGTCTGAAGCAGAAATAATGTTTACAGAATGGTTAATTTTGACACTGAAATGCATTTACTTAAATCATACTTTGTCAAAAATATTTACCATATACTTGATGTTTCATGTATAAAAATGTTTTTATTTTGATATAGTTTTTCAGGTATATAAAGACTTCTGCTCAATACTTCAAACAAAATAAATAACAATGTAATTTCGAAAAACAGTTAAGTTATGTAACAAATGTAAAAAACTTTGCTAGTTACTTTGTATAAAATTTTTATGCCTACTATAGCGATCAAAAGGTAATTTTTAATATTATAATCAAAGATTTTTTGTCATCAGAGAATGATCCAATTTCTAGGAACATCATGAATATTAATCCAAAACTTTTATTTGGTCACAATATAATATTTCAAGGTTTATTTTCATTAGTACTAAAAATTCAGTTTGTAAAATACATTATTTTAGACAAATATAGCATTAGTTGTTGAAATATATTTACTTAAATAAAAAGTGTGATACCCCAAAATCTTTTGATTATTGGTTGTTTTTATGTTATATACTTATATTAAAAGACTTATTCATTTTATAGAGAACATTAATTCAATGAAATTAATTTGATACCGATACAATATCAAAGTTGATTGAGTAGTGAGTTGAATAAATTTATTTTTGAGTTTTAACTAAAATTATGCACCTAAATTGCCTTATATATAACTTATAATAATAAGACTACTTAAAAGGTGTAAGGCTTAAATATTTAAGACATTTAAGCCCGAGATTTGTAATATAACATTCCAAATTAAAGCTGTATTTATGATAATGAAATTTCATTACGTTTTAGGTCAATATTTGTGATCTAATTTTTATTATTGGGGTAATATTTTTTTATTAATGTTTCAAAATAGACATACGAAATTGTTACCGATAAATCAATAACAACGACAGTATGTTTTACTATTTATCATAACCTTAAAAGAATTTACTTATTAAGGAATTATAAAAAAATATATAAATAAATGATAAAAAGTATCACATAAAAAGTATACACAATTTATTGTTGTATATAATCTTAAAAATCTAAAGTAAAATATCCTTGCGTAATATAGACAATTACTTTTTAAATATATTTTCTATTGTGTTATCAATATAAATCTAATGTGAAATAACGTCAGATATTTTCTAAAAAAGATGAATCATTTCAGAAAACAAAGTATATAAACTATGAACATTAAGTTAAATCCCAATGTAAACTCATGATATATTTTACAGTAAAATCCTTCAATTTTCTATTACATTTGAGTTTTTGCATTAAAATAATTATTGAACAGTAGGGTAAAAGAGAGAAATATAGTATAATAAACCACACTCACCTGCTTTTACCATAACACTTGAAAGAAGAAGCGGAAATAATAGTTTTCCATTCATATTCATTTGTCAGTAAAACGATGTTCTTACAATAACACTAAAGTACACCAAACATTCGTTTCCTTTAAAAGCAACAAATTAATTAAACATTACACATTTCACAGTTTTATGCTCGTTCGTGAATATTAATTTTTTAAGTATGTTCCCTACAACAAAATGGAGGACATTCTGATGAAACGTAAACTGAAAAATAAAACTAAATAATGAGGAACTAGCGCCACATAGGGGCAGAAAATACAACAACAAAACAACTATTTAAATAGCATGTTTCAGAAATATATAATTTTATTGAAACATTTGAAGATGTCATATTTTTAATTGTAAAAATTAAGCACATAAATATTTCTTATTGTACAGCACGTATTATATAATATATACTTAAAAATTTCTCTAAAATATGATTTAGTGTTTTTCAATAGAATACAAATCACATCATTTTCATATTTAAAATGTTTATGAATTAATATTTATAAAAATAATTTTTTTCAATAATTCTAATATATTGTCATACGAAGTAAATAATTAATTGTTTGGGATATTCACTTATTTTTTGTATGGAACGTTATAAATTCATTTATCACTTAACTAATTATAGCATAAATTTCAGACAAGATGCTAAAAAGTGTTACATTAGGCTAAAATTTCCCTTCATTAAAGAACCAGTTTTACTATATCTATTTATTTAGTTTTGTTAAATATACACATCATTTTTAAAATTAGTTTTAAAGCAGTAATGATGTTTGATAGTTTTATAAATAAACTTATAAATATAAGTAGTATTTTCCACAAATAACATTTTTTACATTTATCAAATTAAGTTTCCACAGATAACATTTTCACATTTTTAAATACACCAATATAAAAAAATGTAATTTCGTATGAGCATTCTTATACAAATATTTTTTCGTGGGTAAGTAATAAAATGACAGAACTATTAAAAAAAGAAATATGCACTAATTTAACTTTAGGATTTAGTAATAAATTCATAAAACAGACAAGACATATGACACTAAACTGTAATTATATAAACGTCATTGTTTTTTCCTGAATGAGATTTAATTTATTTCAGTATTTTTAAACAATTTTCTGAATAAATATTCCCAAAATAGCAGTTAATATTTTAGCAAAGTATAAATAATCGCAAAGGTGTTATTCGTACTTAAGACATATGAAAGTGTAAATTATCAAAAAGAATATATGCATTACCAAATACATATTTAAATACTCTTCTGGTACTGCTTTTAACCATCCACTATAATTTTAACGTTTCAAGCAAAAATCCTCAATTATATAACATAAGTAATATCCCTTGATGAGTTTAGTACAATTGGTTATAATAATAATTCAAAAAGTATTGAAATGTTTGCAACAATTCGATAATAAAAAATGAATTCAAATTATTTGATATCATGAACGCTCATACAACAAATCAATATTTAAAGCTGATATTTACTAACGAAATAAAATATATCAAATTTTATAATAATAATTTTATCTCAATAATAAAAAATTTTAAAATAGTGAAGTTTATTAAACAAGGAAGTATATGAAGAAAATGCATCTTTACATTGTAATAAAATAAAGTACCTAATTAAGTGGCGTGAATCACTTATTACACTTAGAGATTTATAAAAAATGTTGCAACAAATGTCTCCATATAAAATACCACGAACAAATAAATTTTAATTAATTCAAAGGTCTATATAGAATGTTTTTCAAAATGCACAAATTTCTTTTTTTTATATATTATTTTTATATTCAATTATAAAATTTCAAATTTATTATTACCAGATGCTTTTAGGTAAATGATATTTTTATCAATACATGGTCGTGATAGAAAACAAGAGAGAAATTAATTAGAGAAATATGAATTACATGGTATACTTAACACTCAGTAAAATCATATTTCTTTTTTATCCATGTATAAATGCAATAAAGGATAACAATATGAATTCATTTAAAAATATATCACTAATCAAGAATGTTGAATACTTCAGCTTTGTCTTCTCAGTGTGTTTAATGTTCTATCATTTTGTTAAAAATCTTTTAAGCTTTTCTCAGCATCTTCACTAAGCATATTTCTTTCACATCTTAAAATTAGATATAAAAAAATTATTTTTTCAATTTCTGAAATACAAGTATTGGTTTTTACAATAAATTTTTTATCGATGATCAATGTATAAAATGAAATTATTGATAGCCAAATAAGCAATATTTAGCAAGTTTAAATTCTTTAAGATAAAGAACATCATATTTCAAATTTTGCTGTTTAATATGGTACTAAATATATGTAACTTAGACTTGGAAGATCAACACAACATCAAATGTACAGCATAAATTATAGGTTGTTAAAAAACTGTTCAAATAAATCTAATTAATCTTTGGTTTGATAATACACAGTAAATTACAAATATTCATACACTAATAGATAACATCGACTCAAGATATGAGTTTTCAGAAAATTAATTCATATTTAGAAGATAAAATATTTCATTTTTATTAATTTGTATATTGTAGTTACAGTAATTAAATTTTTATATAAACATATATTTTGAGCAATATAATTTCATTTGATACATACATAAAATGTAGTCTTCAATATAATTTTTGGTAGATACTTAAAATAATCTAAATGAAATCTCCTTTTGTTAAAAAAAAGTTTCAAAAAATATTCTTACACACATACTTCTATCAAAATAGACTAGTCTTTTGATAAACGTTTTTTGACGTCAAATTTGTACAAGTACAATTATCCTTATGTTTATAAGAAACGTTTATTTATTATTTATAATCTAATACAAAAATCTCAATTCTAAGTGGAAAATAAATTATTCTGAATCGTCTTACACTTATAGAACGTGTTTAAAGTTGTACTTCAAATGAATCCTTCCTATCTCTTAGGAATGGCATCAAATGTGTAAATATTTTTTATGATACATTCAATCATTCATTGAATATATTTTATATTCATTCACGAACACAGTTCTTAAATTTAAATCTATCAAGTCGAAATGTTAATGACCTTATTTAACAGTTACTATTGACCAATGTATAAAAAATAATAACAAAATGAAAGTCATATATAAATGATGAATCAGTACATAGAAATTACGAAAAAATAACCGTAAATCAAATTTTATTAATAAATATAATACAATCAAGTGTAATTATCATTTTCTTCTTTGCCGAAGCAAGTATAAAATGTGCGATAGTTAATAAAACAACTCTCTTCCATGGATGAAATAATAACTTTCATTTCTAAAACCCAATTTTTATTTGAACAATTCTTGTTAATGAATATTGATTTTAATAAGAATATAATAATTAGGAAAAATAATTCTGAATAATGCTTGAAGTATTGCCAAGTATTAAAAAATATGGAAGGTATAATTATAATTAGGAAGCATTATTTATTTGACATGAATATTTCAGGCATAAAGTGCTTGTAAATACATTCCAAACACCTGAAATCGGAAATCTTTAGTTAATTATATATATTTATAAGATACTGCTTTTTTTTCTTATTAGTTTCATTATATAATTGCGAGAATATTATAATTTTATTCTTTCTACTGGACAAAAATAAATAAATTTATACTGAAAATTAGAATTTCATTTTTTACTATGTATACATGTTTATTAATGTAAAAACTATTGTAAATGATAGCAAAAATACCCGGATATTCAGACGCTTAAAAAGTTCAAATGATACCTTTGACCGATAAAACAGCTGACATTTGGTCATGGCCTTCAGCATTAGTGACTCTGCAGGTGTAATTGCCATTGCTGGAAGCTTCTACTTTGGAAATAATTAAATTGGAAGTAAAGTCGTCAGTCTTACGAACAAGTACACCTTCGGCTTGAAAGGGTTGACCGTCTTTCAGCCACAAAAATTCAAAGGGAGGTGTTCCATAAATAACAGAACAGTGGACGGAAGCTCGCATACCAACATCGAGTTGACCAGAAAAATGAAAAGGATTGACCTTTGGAGAACCTATTTACAAAATATAATGTAAAATGGATGATATCCTAAGATAAAATATTCTCAACATATTTATTTGAACCCTACATAATTTTTAATTTAGTTATTTTTGTAATAATCATGTATTTATATTTTATTGTAAAAACAAGAGTACAAGACTACTATTAAGAATACTATTTCGAAAAATAATTCCTTCATATATTTTATTGCAAAAGTTAAATTAAATTTTCAAATTCAATATTCTTTCGCAATTTTATTTATTTTTATGTTTATAATAAAGCTCTTTACAACTCTATACCCTTATAAATAAAATTTATAAAAAAATTCTATACCCTTATAAACACGAAACATTCTTTCTCCACTTCTATCAAAAGTAAATCACTAATAGTTGTTGTGAAACGAAACGCAACAATACGCATGAAACATATGAAATGCTTTTTTTGGTGCTAAAGTATGTTTTTGTTAATTTTTAATGTATTACGTGAATTTTGATATTTTGGCAATAATTTATAGTAGATAAAAATATACGATAATAGTTATATATACATATTTCACCACATAAAAACAATAAATTATACCTTCCGCATGAAATAAGCAAGGATTTTTGAATATCTTTCATAAATTATTTTAAGGAAAATGATAAATTTAATGTTTAATACATAAATCATGAAAAATTAAAAAACTGATAGATTGAGAATAATGCAAACTTACCTGATGAAACTAGGCGTAATGTGAATAGTAAGAAAACGATGGCGACTGCAGCCATGCTCACGTTCTAATAATCAAACTAACAAAATCAAAATTATTGATGTATCTCTCTGTTTAGAAATCTGAATCTGGTAATATAAATAATAACTAAAAATCATAAATATAATTCATGTGAATGTTACCACCGAATAAAGTTTTAATTCAAATACAGTGATGATAATTGTCCAAAATGGAGTGAGCCAGATATGTTGTTAGACATAAGTACGCTTGTTTTACATTATGATGGTCAACTAGCGCCACACAGGAGAGAAAATCGGAACAACAAATTATATTTAATTTGAGATATTTTTATTTAAAAGTAAATTTGTGTCATTTTTCATTGTTGTTAAACAAATATGTAATTCGGTATATTTTATTCTCATGAACATTGAGAAAGAGTGAACATTGAGTATAAAATGCAAATCTAATAATTTATTGAGACGAAAAACTGTTTTCTAAAGGTTTTCCAATAAGAAGATTTCTATGAAAAGGAGTTTACTACATTAGATATAATTATTTCTGTAGCAATATATAGTAAAATATGATTAAAATATAAATATAAAAATAAAGTCGTAATAATAAATAATATTAATATATTACTATACTTTGTAAAAATACCATGTCACGTCAATTCATGCATTTTTATATAGATGAAACCATGACTAAATGAAATGATAAAAATATTATGACTTCATACTCTTATAAAAGATATAAACTTTACGTATATTTAAATTTACGCACTCAGAAAACTGTTTTAATTTATAATAAATAAAAATGCTGCAAATACGAAATGAAGGGAATGTATAAATCCAGTGCAAAATACAGAAAAAACAATACATCAGTCAATTCTATGTTAAAAACACCTCAAAAGGAATACATAAAGGCTTAAAAAATTTAAATTTAGATAAATATTACATGAAATAAATAATTAGTTACTGATTTTATCGAATAAATTGAAATTTACATTGATATAGTTTCACCAAACTTCTTTGATCAAACGAAAAACACATTTTAATCATATAGATTTTTTAACAAAGATAAGTATTTTAACACGAAATTTTTAAAAATTATTTTTATATTTCTAGTCTAGTAATGTCACTAAATACCCATTTAATATTTTCAGATAAAAATCTGTAGATATTTATATTAATATCAATTAAGAAATCGTGTTCAATGAATAAATATTTTTTTTACATTCTTATAACAGATTTTTAAATGGAAAACAAGAAAAATTAAATATTTTAATTAGAAAGTGTATTTTAATGTTCTAAAATACACTTTCTTGATTTAATTTATAAAATACACCTGCTACAAATTCATGTGGAATATAATACTTATTGTAAGAATAGTAAGTATAATACTGAAATGGTAATTATTACAATAAATGCATGGAAAACAAGTGGACCAAAAATATTATTTTAGTTTAGTTTATAAACTTTGTGCCTATAACATCTTCTTTTTTGTAATGTAACATCAACAAAAAATAAGACAGTTTGAAGACACAGAGAAAAGTATTTTGTAATTACAATAGTACATGTTTGTAACTACAATAGTATTTTGTAGCTACAATAGCACAATTTGTTCTCCATTAGTTTACTTTGAACTGTTATATTCTTACATAATTTTGTGACTTAAAGAATTTTACAATGTTAGAGACATAGTAAAGATATCTATTCCACTCCATTTTTTGAAAAATATGCTTTTTCTTAGAAATATTTGAAATTTTTCTAAATTACACTGAATGTAACTTCATAATAAATACGCTTACTACAAGAGCTTATATTGATTTGCGAAGAGTTGAAACTCGTATTACTTTAAAGCACACTTTTCGAAAATTTTTCAAAGTTATGATATTTGAGTGAATATTATGGAAAACAAGAATGAAATGTCATATAATATTTTGAATGTCAAATAATACAATGAAGTACAAACACGTTTACATGTTTCCCCAAGAAAAATTGCTAAAATTCTTTGAGTAAATACAAAGTATAAATATTTAGTAATCAGATAAAAACTGAATTTTTTCTTGAAATATAAGAGCATTGGATAAAATAGATGTTAAGTTTGAAATTTAATAACTTTTTCTGAAATTACACAGTAAGAAGAAGTTATTAATTTCCTTTTGTCCGTGAAAACTTGACATAAAAACTATAAAATTTAGATTTGATCAGCAATAAGCACACAAATTAATATACATTTCAATATTTTATATCAAACGTATATATCAATAAGGGCACAGAAACTATATAATAAAAATGAAAATAAATTTAAATAAATTAAACTTTGTTTGTGTAACGGAAAATAACAATATGACAAAGTTTTATCGAGAATTACCTCTTATATTGAGCATGGCAAATTTTTCATCTATTCCAACAGCATTTGATACTTTACACGTATAGTTACCATTGCTTTCCGAATTCAGATTTTTAATTGTTAGCATCGAAGCAAATTCATCAACAGTCTTTATAGAGAAAATGTCGTTGTCTTGTAAAAGGATTCGGTCCTTATACCATTTAAAATCAAAAGGCGGTTGACCATCACTAACAGCACATGTGACCACGGTTCTTAATCCCACACTTAAATCATCAGAAAAGCGAAATGTATTAATCTTTGGAGGTTTTGAACCTGTTGAAATGCATTTAGGTGATTAAAATATGATGCACAAATAAAATCAGATTTTTAATTGAAAAGAAGTCAATAAAGTTGGATTTATAACTTTATTAGTAAACTAAATTATTTTAAAGTACTTTAATAGAGAAGAAATAATCTAAATAAATAAATTCCAAGTACAATAAATGAATTTTTTCCTTAACAAAATTTTATCCTAAAAGAACTTAAAACAAGCAAATATATATAAACTATTATCACTATATTTAATTTTAAAGTAAAATGAGACTTCCATTGACGAGTGTATTGTAGAATCACCAAAGATATTACATCAATTCTTTGTTTAAAAAGGTAAAAGAAATACTTCTTCTTTAAATAAATGAAAACACTAGACTTTTTTAATTAAAAATGAAAAATAAATTATCACTAAATGAGAAAAACAGAATTTACATTTCAAAAATTTTTAGTATTACAAAATTTCATTTAAAATTTGGATTTGAAAATTTCTTATCTTTTCATAATGTTTGGTAAAAATAGTGGATATTTATAAATATATATCATCCACAGCACATAGTTTCGTACGTGTGTTTTTTCAACATTATATATCATTGATAAAGTAAATAGTTCTTGTTACTTATTCCAATAATGAAATATAAAGCACATCATTTAATGAAGTGAAATTTCAAATTTAGTTAAAATTAATATACAGTAATATAAACAATAATTTTATACAAATACTCAAGTATTTAAAAAAAAGAATATACTTACACGAGGCGAGTAAAATCATTGCGATTAGCTGAATGATTTGTAACATACGTTTCTTCATCACTATAATAATAATCTTGCAGTTCAAAAATCTAAATTTTATAAAATGTGAGATTATCCCTGATTAATGAAAAGGAAAACTGAATTAAACTGTCATGCACAGATTATAATTACAGTCTAAACAACTCTTTATAAACAAAATGGCAGATACTGAATTTGTAGAAATGAGAAATACGGTATGTTAGCGCCCCATAGTGTCGAAAAATCAAACTAAATTTCAAAATACCACGACAGTAAAAAGAATTCTTGTATTTTCAAAATCGAGCATTTGCTTAATAATAAAAGATAAAGCAAACTAATCATATCATTGATTAAAATTTTTATGATTTAAGAAATCTTAATTATTGACTGACATATGATTTAATTATATATTTGTTGAAGTAACAGTTCTATAATAACAGAAATAACTATATAAAAATTCAATTATTATAATAAACAGAGAGTTATTTTTCCTACTTTATTTAAAAAAAATTACAACATTAATATTGAAATTCATATCTTAATTTAAAATATAGTGCTTTAAATTACTATAAAAGATTTTTTTATTTTATAATTTAAAAATATGGAAGCTATTTGTTTTAATACTCCAAATAATGACAATAGTAAATATTAGTAAATCACACACACCGTATGCGAAAATTAATAGCTTTCGAAGGTATCAGCGATGTTTTTAATTAAACATTTATTCTTTTTTAATATTTAGTATCACTTCAACATACAACTTAAACATATAAGTAGAAAACATTTCCACAGATTTTCTAATAGAAAACAAATTTTTATAACAGAAAAGACTAGAAAGTTAAATATGATCTAAAAAGAATCGGGTTAATGTTCATCACAAGCCTTTCAATGTCATATGAGAATAAATGATATAGTAAAATAATTATTATACTTATATTTATTTACGTACTAGTAAAATAAATAATTCAATTTAATATTTTCAATTAATAATTTTTTTCAAATAAATAAAAAAAAATTGAGTAAACCAAAAAGTGTAAATTTTTGTAATACTAAAAGAATTAAATAAGCTTCATATTTTCAAATGCATATTAATATAATATATGTCTCACATTTAAACTATTAAATATTAACATAAATTTCCTGCATTTATTAATAATAAACGCTGAGAAACCTTAAATGGCAAATAGTTTAAGATATTTTCATAATTATTAACATTTAATATAAATTAAAAACTACAATACAATAATACAGTTGAGAATATTTCCTTTATGATAAGTAATATAGTTTTTCACAAAGACGATATCTCTTTTTCAAATGAAAAATTAAATTACTATTATATATAACATAAGAAAATATTACGAAAATACAATTTCTAAAAAAGAAGCAAAACGAAGCAAATCGTGTTTACAAAAAATATGTATTTTACTGTTTTTCATACAGTTGGATTTAGATTACTTTTGATTTTTATTTAATATTTTAACTATTAAATATATACTCTAAACTGTGCAGCATAAACTGTTAGTCGCCCATTAGGGTTTTTCAGAAATATATCTTTCCCACGCATAAATAAAACATTTAAATGATTTATATCACTTTAATAATCTATGATTTCAAAAGACAAAATATAGTTTATTCTTTGCCTTTTGATTGTATAAACATAAAACCCACATATATTAACATAATAACTCAAGACGTAAGTAAAATATGCGAATATTTTATAAATATTTACAAAATGTATACATTCAAAATGTTTCTATAAGTTTCGCGTGAAAATGATCAATATTATAAATGATACTGAATAAAAACGCCCCAAGAAAGGTTATGTTTCATCCCAATATTTATACGAATAAGACATTTCACTAATATTTCTATAAATAAATATAATCTGATACATGAAGTATAAAAGACAATGTGGTTTATTTTTTTCTGTGTGGTTTATGTTCTTAATGGTTCGAATAAAAGCAATAATTTATGAAATATTTTATAAAAATACATCTAGTTATACTACATTTATTAACGAGAACAATAAGATGAATTTATGAGCAGCATACTCAAGTTTTTAATGTGCGTAATTTCAATTCTTTGGCAAACATTTTTCACTATAGCAACAAGGGTAAAGTAATTAAATTAATAATCTTAATATGTGAAAAAAGAGGTGTATTTTAATATTAAAAGCAAATAAATTTAATCGATGCAGTTTAATGATATTAAACAATCCATAATTGTAAAAGTATCAAATCAGCATCAATAGAAAGGCATTAGATTGAAAAAGACACATTTATCAATTGCAATTTAAAATAGAAAAGCAAAAAAATCAGGAAAGATACATATAGTCTTCTTTTTATTGCATATTAATTATAAATTTCAATGAGAAGGAAAGACAAAGTATAGTTTGAAAGTGATTTTTCTCACCATTTACAAAAAGAGGCTGTGAATGAACATCACTACCAAACGCATTAGACACACGGCAAGTGTAGTTGCCGTTATCTGCAGATGTAAACTTTGTGATGACAATGCTAGAAAGGAAGATGTCATCTTGATTTCGAATTATCACACTTGAGCTTTCGTCAACATGTGAACCATCTTTCAACCACTGAATTTTATAAGGGGGATCACCGTCCAAAACAGAACACGCAAGCAAAACTCTTTGTCCATTTCGCAACTGTCCCGGAAAGTGAAAAGGTTTGATTTCTGGAGCTTTGCCACCTATATAATGTATTATATTATTAGAATGTATAAAAGTATTATATTAAAGATTTAAGCATATTATATTTAATTATATAAAATATTAGAGAAATTCTAATTACATTGTATTTCGTCTTTAATTAATTTTTGCGATAAATAAAAACATAAAATAAAATATTTTATATTCTAATCCAAAAGATAAATAAATATCCTGTATTTTTATAAAAAAAATAAAAACTGTACAATGTAAAATCTTACTTATTCGAATAATTTTTGAATAATTTCATATTCACTGGTAATATTTTTTTCTAAATTGCTAATGTAACCATTTTCAAAATTTATTTCCTGTTTAAAATTTTTTTAGCGAAATTTCGTGTCTATCGGCGCATTATTTTCGTATACATTATTTTAAATGACAAACTATGGTCAAAGCTTAAATGTTTCTGGAAGTTATGTTTTAATTTTATCTATGGAACTCATTGATAAATTGTATTAAAGTGAACAATTCATTTGAGAATTACATCTTTACTTTAACGAAATAAATTTTAGAAAACATTTAAGCTTTTATATTTTTTTAAAAAAATCTGTAAAATGTAAATAAATGTAAAACGTGAATAGTAATATTACGCACTTATGATTCATTTTAAAAGCTTTCAAAAATTTAACAAACACAATATTATCGTACTATGCAAGCATACAAGATATGAATATTTTTGTTATCTTCATGACAGGTAAAATAAAATATTTTAAAATAAAACATCAAATTATTATAATACATTAATTCTTGGCATTAAATTTATTATATTATTTTTATTTGAAAAATTTTATCTAACACAAATCTTAATATTAGAATATTCTTAGTTTTATTAGAGAAAATTACCAGCAGCAAAGCTTTAATTTTAGTTAGATATTTATGACTCAGTTAAAGCAAGATTTAAAACATAAGTATTTTAGTAATTGAGAGATTTCTCGTGATTCTCAAAATATTTATTTTAAGTAATTTGCACGGAAAATATGAAATTTTCTTGATTGTATACATAATATTATTGGACTGAAATTCATTATGATGTTGTTTAGATAGTGATAACTGAAGAAACTAAAAAAACTAGTTAAATAAAACTAGTACATAAGAAAAAAAATTATCATATAAAAATTGACAAAATATCATTTAAACCAGTATAATTAAGCTGCGTAGCAGTTAAGTTTACTTGAAAAGATTTACAATGTATACTAAGATACGCCTATTTAGTATTAAAATTATAACATTTTATACATTAATACATTAATGATGAATTGTTAGATACTAATAAAATGTTTTTGTATAACCACAGATATATTAATTACTTTAAATATGAAGTATAAACATGATAGTAGGATAGGATTAGGTATAAACAGGATAATAGGTTAAAATTTACCTGAAAAAAATGTTGTGAAATAAGATTAAAGATGAAGGAAATCGCATATACTTACACGATACTTGGTGTTGAGCTACAAAACACGTAAGCCCAATGATGAGGATGTAATTTGAGTTCTTCATCAAGATTCTTGAAAGTAATAAAAGCCACATTCGTATTGTTACAAATATTCACATAAAATATTTTCATTAATTAAACCATAAAGTATCACTTTTCATAGAAAGTACCTAAACGAAATGGCGGTGAGGTAAACGCTTCGAGTTATTAGGTCCAAGAGTAAATAATTTTAGATGGGATACTAGCGCCACATTGTGAGCTGAAATGTAGTTATAAAATAAAATACAAAACAGTTTCATAGAAAAATTAATCACTGCTCATTTTCAAATTAATAACAAGAATAATACTACTTCTAATTCAGTCATTTCATATTAATTATACTCATGATAACATAAGTTGGAATATATGTTAGCCCATGCAAGTGTATACATGCCATATCCTTTTGTTTATAAAATAATATTAAATGTGTAGAAAGTAATTTCAATTTATTTATTTTTAAGGTATTTTATACGTAATTCCAAGATATTTTATACATAAACTAGAAAAGAAATGTGTTGATAAAAAGCTTCGATTTTTATACAAATTAATAATTCCCAAAGAAAAAAATGTAAAAGCCTATTGAATTAATTATTATTTTTACTTAAGGGATGATTTCAAAACTTAGTAATTTGGACTAACAGTGTTTTAAAATAGTAATAACAAATTTTCGTGATTGATTAAGTCAGCATCATATCTTGCTTAAATCTAGTAATTATATAGATATAATTGTAATTTATATAAGCTTGTATGTTTACATTGAAAATAAAATCATTTTCCAAATTTAACCATTCATAAAATTATCAATATATATATATATA
>JAPDSC010138174.1:13741-43537 GCA_026290005.1 Latrodectus geometricus
ATATATATTGGAATTTAAACTTTCATGAAGTTAAAAATAGGAAATCAAAGAATATTATTTTATTTATTAAATTTGCTTAATTATATCTGCACCAGTTTTCACAACATGAAATTAATGAGTAAAATCAAATTAGACTAATCTTTAAAAAATATCCTATATATTCCTATGAGATAGGAGTACAATATTAACAGTGAATACCTCTTTATATGTTATCAATTAATCGAAAATATTTATTATTTGGATTCAAGAGCATATATTTTTTACTGATATAAATTGAATTATTTATAATCTGAATTATTTATAAAATATATATATATATATTTCAAATATTAGAAAAACAACCTTAGTGCACCCACCATGTATTCAAACGTCGCAAATGTATGTGTGTGTGTGTTCAAACGGTATTCAAAGATTTCCATAGGTTGTGGATCATAGCCATGGGTTGCATGGGAGAAAACCTAGGAAACTTTTAATGTTGATCCACATTAAGATTGATTTACAAAGATTGATCTACATTCAGATAAAAAAGAAGCACTGACTCTTTTCCATCATTCAATAGTAACTGGAATGGAATTTGGTTGTGTATTGCAAAGAGTGGTTTACCAATAAATTTCAGTGATGGCAAATGATATATAGATTAAGAAAGAAAAATTATTTTGTTCTTAATATTTTTTCCAACATATTAAATATGATGACTGAAGATTTCTCCTGCGCAGTATTCATCTTCCAAAGTTCACAATGTTTATAACTTCAGAATAAATTGTGCACTGAATGATTAATAATTATACCTTAGTGTTCTTAATTCAGGACAGAATCCATCAGATTTTATAATTCCTAGGTTTACTCTCAACGTTTTTCCCATATTTGTCCTTGTCCAGCGAAATTATTAAGAAATATTTTTGTGAAAACTATATTTCTTGAAAATAATTATGCTAAAAGACTTAAATTAAAAGAGCAGGAAATGTGTTTTTAGACTCTATCCTATTTTGTCAGGAAATGTAAATTTCCCCAAAAACTCTTAGAAAATGTGTATTGTATACTTAAATACTTAGCCTATATAATGTTTTTGCAGAGAACAATAAATAAAACACGTAATGTTGAGCTTTAAACCTGATAATTAAAAGTTAATACACACACAAATATAATTCCTAATTGATCTCATAGTTTACGGTAACAGATAAAAACAATATTATTTAACAAAAAGGAATTATTATCCAATTTATCATGTATCACAAAAGGCAAATTACTTTTTAAATACTCAATGAAATTAATCATTAATTACCCAAAGTACTGATCCACTGGCATACATTAAAAAATTATAAAAATATGAAATGGTTAATAAAAATATTTTCATTGTTGTTCAAGTAATTGATATCGATAAAAAAAGAAACCCCTAAAAGAAATTTTTCATAATTAGAAAATATTTCTCATATAACGTCAAAAATGATGTACCTTTTTAAGCAGGAATTTAGATTTAAGAGGAAAATTAATTTATTTCTTTATTTAAATGACTCATAATGACTACTTTATACAAACTCAAGTATTTTTTTCCATACATTATTTACGATTTTGATTATAATTATAAATTATGTTTCTGTATTATAAATATTGTATTAGTTGAGTAGTTTTCATCGTGGCACAATGAAATTTTAATTTCACTTTTCCTTTTGGATACAACCATTCAATATAAGGAATAGTCTCCCAATATTAGGATAAAATTCTCATTTGCATAGTATGTAGATTTTAATATTATATTGCAATAATGTTCGATGCAAGTAAGTAATAAGAATCATAATTTTTTATTGACTCCAATTATACTTAAAATAATGTGAGAAAGAAGATTCTTGGAACTAACTTTACAATACATCTTTAATCTGTTGGATAAGAATTTTGTAAGTTAATTATTTTTTATGACCAAAGCAACTGGTTAGAATATTTTAAACTTGTTGAATTTATGGCTTTACTTTTAATTATAAATCTTGATTTGAAATTCTTAGTACGATATATAATTAAATGCTTTGCAAATGATTTTATTAACTATGCAAATTTATTGCCCTTTTCTGATTCTTTAGTATTAAAAACAACTATGTTACACACCCAAAAATATACTAAAATTCTAAATTTTAAAACTGTAAACTATGTCAAAATGCTTATACTTCATGAGGAAAAAGTCATGATTAACACAGACACTTGATTTTCCGATATTTCTAATAATATTTTAAAAACTGTCGTTTATGTGATATTAATAACGACAATGTAGAGGAATATCAAAAGATGAAAACTTTTAAGACTGAAGAGATAATGTTGAAAATATTATTAGTAATTCATAGTTGTGCAAAAAATATTAACTAAATGCCTATATCTATTGGTGACTTTTTCCTAAAATTTCTTATTTACTCAAGCAATTATTTTCCATTTGCACTTATGCGTAAACTAGTTTTCCTTTTAAGACCAAAAATAATAGAAAATGTATGCAGAGGTATTTTATACTTTTCTTACTATCAATAAATAAATCACTATAAAGTAAGAAGATTAAAACATATTTTAATCAATTGCTATGTTATAAGTGCTCCTTTGATAAAAAAGAACTAGATATAATCATGAAAATGATGCATAATTCTAAGCCTGAATTTTGAGGGGCTTAGATTATTAACATTGTTTAATATGAAGTCAAAAATTAATCTAAAATGAATTTTTTAACTTTATCAGTTGAATATCTGATTAATCAAATAATTGAGACAATATCCTAGAACTTTGCCACATGTGAAAAGGCAAAGCTTACATTATAACTACAAAAAGTCAATTTCCACTTATGATATTTTGGTGAACATAATCTAGGATAAACACTGTACTATTTGTATTTCATATTATTGTGAAAAAAACGTTCAATTTTTTGGCAAATGCCCCTGATTAAGTGATAACTGTAATTAAAAGGGATTTTATTTATAATTATTAGACAATGCTTCATAATGATGAAACTTCAAGTATATTAGATTTTTGATTAAACTTGATTCACTGCAGTTTTACTTTCCATAACGCTTCTATTCTTTCCTTAAAACTTAATTTTTGTTCACACAGATGAGCATAATGAAAAAACAAGATAATTTTAACCATGAGCAGATGAAGTTGTAAAGTATTCTGTCAAAAAGAAAGTAATGTGAATACCGGATACAACTTTCAATTAAAAAACTATTCAAAATTTTATTCCTTTATAAGATTTTCTTAACTTTTTTTAGATCATTCTTAGTAAGGCAAATGTACTTTATTCTTCAGTATCTAAAAGTGCATGTTAAATCTCTAAAACATTTTGACAGATGTCATGAAAAAGCAAATGCACTTAACGAAACCAACAATCATTAAAACCCAATCTTTAATTGTTAACTTAATTTTACAACAAATACTTATTCAGAGAGAAACCGGCCTTCATGCTCAAATTTTCACCGGATCTAATTTGATCTTGTCCAGGATGTCATGGTACTCATAAATTTTGCCTATTTTCCAATGGATTTCAGAAAAAGATTCCAAAACATGCGCCTGAGAAATATATACTGTCTCATATTTTACGGCTAAATATTAGCAAATGTGTGATTCCTTGTCAAAAATAAGCAACATAGTCGGCTATACTAAATTTTTGGAATTGGCATGACAAATTGAAAGCCATAGATTTCAATTTTACCACACATTTCATCAAGACTTTCAAGAAAGCAAATATTACAAGACTATTCCGGGGATTTCGTAACATTGCATATAAATTGTAAATTTTGTCTCTTGAAAAAATCTCCAAACTCTTTCTTTAAATTAAAAACAAGATAGATTTTTAGATTATCAAAGTATTTCAAAATGTAATGGGTTTAAATTCTAATTTAATTATTGCACGTTTTCCCATGTAAAATTGTCTTAAGTTTAATTGTTCTGAATTCAGCAGTACATTAAAAAAATTTAAATAAATGACACTATTGTTAAATTGTTTTATTAATTAAATTTTCTATAGTATTCTTTGATTGTAATATTTATTTAGTAAAATATCCAAAGATCCATATTGAAAAGTAAATGATTAAACTTTTAATACACAAAATCATCTGTAGAATACAGAGATACAAGACATTATAACTTTACTTGGATATATTATATTATTTTACGAAGCTAGTGGGAAGAATAAGATATTCAATAAAAGTAAAATTCTATTCAACAACAAGCTTGTACAAAAGAAGGTAATGTATTATTAAATGCCTAACGTGTCACAAAAAGGTGTTCTCGTAATAGTAAGACAAGATTAATAGTTCGGTCTCGTGGAAAACTGTAGGATTAACCAAATTAAATCTCCACACTTCCTCATGAATATGAAACCGGAAGAAACTACCAGGAGTTCCCAATCGCTTCTCCTGGCTTAATATTTAGGAAAAGATGCTCTGCGAGCCGGAAAATTCTTTTCAGGATCAGTGAATAGGCGTAATTGAGACCCTCGTTTTGACTCCAGTTTCTTCACAAGAAAAGATACCCAAATAAAATACACAGACGGGAGTTTCTGTTCAGAAATGAAATTCTGGAGTATATTAGGTCTGTGAAAGCTGTTAGAAACAGAATATTCTCATATTTGGCTTATTTCTATTACAGACAATTCGCAAGTCTTTTGTTCTATTCTTTTGAGAATAAGTGGTAAAATAGTATTTTCGTTGCCAAAATAAAGAATAGAAATCTTGTCTGAAAAAACAATATTATTTGAAGGTAGTTTTGATTAAGAATTTGTTATATTATTTTTGCAAGCCGTTAATTGGATTTTTATTCTTTTTCTTTTGGTACATTTTTTTTCACTGTTATTTTATTATAGTCAGTTCATTACAAACGATAAAATTCGATTGCTTTATCCATATTGTTTATTTGCATATGTTATATTTTCGGGATGGCCAGACTTTTCTTGGTGACGAGCTACTTTCAATTTTCATTTGTTTCTCACTAATTTTAAATAATGATCAGGTGTTAAACAAATGTGTTTTTAAAGTATGCAGGTCATAATAATTGGCGTCATTTATCACCACAAAATGTTTTGGCCCCAAGCGTCATAAGAAACCCTGGAAGATCGTGAATTACTCTTCTTATAATTTCTGTTGTAATATACTATATTACTTCCGTAATAGGATTCTTTAAGAATCCAATTACGATAAAGATAAGGATAAGCTCCAAATAGGATAAGGAGTATAACTGTGTAGTTTTGATTGGTATTGAGATTAATATATTTTATTGGTGTTTGATTCTCTGTAAGAAAATGCCAATTAAATACAAATTAAATATGAAATGTATAACGCAAAATGTACGCAGCGATTTTTGAATAAAAAAATTAATGCTTTCTTAATGATGTAAACACTTTAATACTCTACCCTCAATCATGAGTTTTTTTTGCAGACAAAGAAAAAATATAAAAAAGCAATGTTTAGATTTGAACTATTGAATTATATCTCAGCAAAATGATTATGTATAAAAATGTATAATAAAGTATTAGAGATTTTAAAACCAGATTTATTTAAACACAGACATTTTTCTCAAACAACATCTTATAGATTGTGTAATTCAAATAATATCGTAGCATTATATATATATATACTGTAAAATTAAATAAGAGAAATATATAATAATTTATTGTAGTCTAAATAATATTTCAGCAAATCATTAAGATATTATTTCTTTTACCATAAAACTTATTATTCAAATCTTAAAACAATTGATATTGAAAATTATTAATATGTCAAATAAATATGTTATATTTAATGTAATTTATAAATATATGTTTATAACATTAATTTGATACCTCCTAAATAACTACAATAAATATTTTACCTTTTAAAAACTAATTCCATAATTTATTGAAAATGTCTAGTTGTGTCTTAAGAAATTTTTAAGAGGCTTTTTCATGAAATCTGTAACCATTTTTTAAGATGAATTATCATTTTTGTCTTGTTAATTTCGTCAATAATACTTGAAAAATGGAATTTTTTTTTTAACTAATCAGTATAATTCAACCAATCATGGATTAACATATTTAGGTAATTTTGTTTTTACAAGTTATTTTTTTAGAGTGACGAATGTTTTGCAGAAATCATATACAAAGTACTGGTAACACAGCATTGGATTTGGAGTGTTTTTATTTTATTATAGTTATTTACAATTATATTATCAAGAAATGAACGTTATCTTTTTCTCGATGTCCCTTCTACCGAGTAAAAGCCTGGGCACTGAATGTGAACGAAACATGCTTTATTCCATTGGATTATTGTTTTGATCACGAATTTTGGAAGATTCGTTCATTGTAACAGTCACTTAAAAGAAACTAATATTTTATTCTATATTAATTAAATTAATTTATAATAAAGAATATTAATGCCTGTGTTGTACTTAGGACTCAGATTGACATTTTAGACAAAATATGGGGTATTAACTACTCTATAATCTTGTTGTTCAAGCATATCTTATATAATGTGAAATTATATTTTAAATTTCTTGCAAACTTGTAAAGTATAAATCACACCGAATATAACAGTGGGCTAATAAGTTACTCATACTACATAAGTAAGGGCAAATAAGCTCCGATATTATCAGTGAGATATAATCTTATCCAGTGGACGTCTATTATTCGTCTAGTTAAAATCAACACGACTACAAAAATCCGTCCTTTTACGTCCATTATACGTCTATAAGACGTCAGCATTTCATGATTCATGAATGAAATTTGGATACATTCATGTGCGCTGATATTTATTAGAATTTATGGAATTCATTGTAAATGTGGTTTAACTACAGAAATAATTTATTTATTTTAGTGGTTTAACTTTTTTCTGTAGACAAGGCGAAAACTGTTTTAAATGACACTATTTTTCCAAATGTAGCTTTTGTTTCAGATATTTATTTATATTCAAGTAGCCTGTATTTTTGTCGAATAGAAAGTTTATTATATACAATTCAATGTAATACATTTTATCTAAACAAATAAATTAAATTAGTTCTTACAATTTAATTTGAAAGCTGAGTTTTATATTTCTTAGAAACTAAACTTCTTTTCTATGAGAAAAAGATTAAAATTTGTTTTAAGAAGAAAAATTAAGAAGAAAGGAGTATATAGCATAAGAATTGCTATTCTAACTAAAAGTTACATAAAAATCTATATAGACAAGAATACTTTGATGGTAATGTGGATATCTTTTTTAATTTAGACTAGATATTTGTCATAATGTTTCATTAACTTTACAGTAAGATAAATTTATAAGACGTTTTTATTTTTAACAAAAATTAAAGTTTTGATTTTTAATTAAATAGATATATTTTCAATAGCTTCTTTTTGTATGAGATAAAATGTCCTATTCATATAATTTACTATGTAAAAAGCAAAATAGAAATGGAGAATTTTAGATTTTTTTCATTTTTCCAAACATATATTAATAAAATCTTTCACTACATTTCCTCTTAATTACTTTTCTTAATAATAAACATTTTGAAAATTTTAGATTTCTTATTTAATATAAAATTTATATCCTCTAAATAAATTTTAATTGACCCTAAAAATTTCCAGCAAGAGTATATGATACATTTAATGAAAATAAATTGAGTAACTAATCCTACATTATATTTATAATTTTAGAAAAATAAATTTAAGCTGTTAAATTTATTGACAGATGTAATTTATTTTACTTATGCAATATTATTCTCGTAAAAATAAATATTTAAGATTCGAAATTTGATGATACTTTCATTTTTACTTTTTGTTTTTATTTCTTCCTTGTTAGTTTTTAAAAATTGTTGGGTTTACCGCCCAGACAGATGTTTATTAAAAACTAGCAAAACGAAGTGCATATGGAGCATTTAAAATTATGGTTAGAAACTTGAAACAAAGCAATAGTAAAAATAATTTTATTTTTGAAGTTAATATTCTTAAAAACTGTCAGTAAATTCTTATCAATTAAATTGATAGGTACAATCATGCAGTAAATTTTATTACGAGAAAAATTAGCTTAAACTCATTTGGAAAACACAAATTTCCTTCTCTTTTATTTAAAACTAAGTAACTTTTCAAAATGTTTATATTTTTAACTAAACGATTAATCTAACTATTTAATTGATTTAATTTTCGGGAAATATATATTCTTTGAATATTACCATTTAGATTTGATTAAATAATTGAGAAATTATAAAATGTTTAAAATTTGTGCAGAAAATCTTCCAACAATTAAAGCACGGATTTGAATAGTATGCAGAATGTAACATTATTCCTGTAATCAGAACACAACTTGAATGGTCATAGGAAGGAATTTAAATATTAGCTCTCTTAAAATGTTATTTTTATAATGTTACTTTATTAAATTTTCTTAAGTGTTACTTATAATCAAAAAATATTATAATCAAAAAATATCTATCATAAAAGTAAATTTTCTTAAGTAACACTTAAGTGTTACTTAAGTGTTACTTAAGTGTTACTTAAGAAAATTTACTTTTATGATAGATATTTTTTGATTATTTCTACAATAGTTACTTTTCAATAAAATTGTATGCACGAAATGCTTGTTCATACATTACAATTACCAAAAATAAATCACCTCAATTTTAATCATTAAAAAATTTCTCATCCCTTGCTCTGGAAACCGGAGGAAAGTTTATCGTATAATAATTTTCATTATGGTTATGGTACATAAGAGTTATGGTACATCCTCTAAAATGGGGCAGAAAATAAGATTTTGGCAAATGTGAAAATAAAGAAAACAGTAAAAGTATACGTATGTATGATTAATATTTATCAGTAAAAATATAAGTATGGAAGTTAAAAAAAAACATTTCATAAAGTCTAAAAATAAAATTAATTAAATAATTGCAGTACAATGCACAGGAATATACATTTAAAGGAACCATAATAATTTATTTACAGCAATGAAATTCAAAAATATAAAAATAGTGCTTAGATAAAATAAATATTATATATCCTAACATATGAAAAAACATTTAAAAATAATTAGGCACGATGAAATGTTATATAATGGCACATTAATACACTTATAATACTTAGACATACTTAGCTTTTGTTATTAAATTGTATATTTAAATAACAGACAACGAAGATTCGTTAAATGCAGTTTAATACAAAGAAAACTCCCATATAATCAAAAATATTTGAATCTATAAATGATAAATCAAAATTCTTAAGTTATGTGAGTCTTTAAAGCACAACTTGCATAATACAGAACTTCTTCAATTTCTAATGAATTTTTTGTTGTATTCTTTGAATTCGGAAGCCCTTCATTTGCTTTATTTAAACTTAATTGCAATATTTCTGATTGTTATCTTTGGATCTCTAGGATTATTAGCAATGGCTAATAGTATTTTATAAATAACTGAATGCAGATTATTAAAAACAACAGAATAGTCAAAATATCTGAATATAGTAATGATTATTATAAAAATTGTATTTTCCTGTCATTGTGCCCTAATACAGATCTTGATAAATTTTCAATATTTGGGAGAACTTTTGGAACCTAAAATAACTGGTAAAATAAATACAATTTTCACATTTACAGTAAAATTTTCAAGTGAAATTAATTTTGAAAAATATTTTTTAATAAATACTTTTGTCAAAGATATTGCGAATTTATATGAAATTCTTAAAGACTAACAAACCATTTGGCACGGGGTCTGGTCCCGATGACACAAAAAAGTATGAAATTAAAATAATTGTTTCCATATGGAAACGTAATTTTTTTCTTTTTAATTCCTTATATATATTTTTACTTTTTTCCGAATGTCAAGCAATCAAAAATTTTCAGTTCCCAGAACAAATTTGCAAGGTGGACAGAATTGTTTTAATCCCTTTGTTTGCGCAAATCAAAATCAAAATATAAAATATAAATGACGCGTTAAGTTTTTTTCGATTTCCGTCGAAATGTCTCGCTAGACTTATTGTGAGTGACTACTTTCAATCAACTAGAATGAGATAGGGGCATCTATACTCTCAAGTTCCGTGAAAATATATACTAGATATACAGAGGGGAAAAAAAACTGAAGTGGGAATTTTCGCTGATACCGCATTTTCCCTCCCCGTGAACTTTATGAGGTTGATGGGGATTGCATCTGCGCAGATATCCCTTTTTTTCCCTTCTTTTTTTCCCTTTGTCCTTCTCCCGTAGATATTGGAAAGAAAAGCTATTCCCTGGGATGAGTGATCCAGTGAAAGACGCTCCCGGAATCTTAAAGTCCCGATCTGCGAACAGATAAAAACGGAGAAATCTCTTGCTTTTATTTTATTACCTTTTCTTTAAAGAAATGATGGAGGAGGGAAAAGCGAGCCGCATCCCTGGACAAAGGGGATTTGACAGCTAAGGAGCTTTCTGAAGATTTATTAAACTATGGAGGTATAAATTATGTTTTTAGCTGTTCGAATGCCCCGCATTAGGGATTTCGCTTCTCAAAGATTTCTGAAGGTCGTAGCCATTTAATTTGCAGATGCAGTGGAAATTGTAATTATCTAATATGAAAATAACACAATGTTCATAATGATTTTCATTTTTTTAAACAGAAATTGAAACAATTTTTAAATTATTAAAGATTAAACCAGAAATATTATGGCTAAATTCAGCTGATATCATTCTTTTCAAAAGAATATTTTTTTTCAATTCTCATATTAAAAATGCTGATCTCGACCTTGTAATTTAGATATTATTAAAATAATTTTCAATGATTTTTTACTTCTCAATGATAAAAAAATGTATTGTAGGCTATATTTTTTCTATAAAACCATTAACCTTCTGAGTTTTTATCCAATGTAATCAAAAACAAACATAAACCATAGTAGTCAAATTTCATATGTGAACATTGCATCACACAATCAAAAATTCACAAGACACAAAATTCAGCTGATATAATTCTTTTTAAAAGAATTTTTTTTTAATTTTTATACTAAACATGCTGATCTTTACATTGTAATTTAGTCATCATTGAAATAATTTTTCCATTTCTATACTATTCAATGATATAAAAGTGTTGTGGGCTATATTGTTTCTTTAAAACCATTAATCATCGGAGTTTTTTATCCAATGTAACCAACAGCA
Organism: Latrodectus geometricus; assembly: GCA_026290005.1. Classification (NCBI taxonomy): domain Eukaryota; kingdom Metazoa; phylum Arthropoda; class Arachnida; order Araneae; family Theridiidae; genus Latrodectus; species Latrodectus geometricus. Next base: position 24,820 of record JAPDSC010138174.1, read on the forward strand.
GGAGTACACTTTTTGTTCTTTACATATACTGAAAAATATATGTAAAGAGAGAAAATTTGTTCAAATTTCATATGAACAAATCTTTAAAAATTGCGTATATTTGCAACCATGTAAATTTTGCACTGAAACCATCAGAGCTTTCAGTGCTAAATGTGTGCCAAATGATGCTAAATTTATAAATTTAAATTATATCGTGAGACGACGCTATTACCTGAGTTATCAACTACCTCACAATTTTTTTTTATTTCATATTAACTTAAGGTAATTAGAGGCAATGAAATTTAAGCATACATGAATAAACTTTGTGAAAGAGACTTCAGTTAATTTTGACGCTCAAAGGTTGAAACCTTTTCTTACAAGATATACCTTTATTTCATACTCTGGTTTTGTGCAATTACTTAACACAAAATATTACTATTAAAAGTTATAGGTTTAATGTGCTTGTCTTTTAATTAATAGATTAAAAGATTGACTAAAGACGGTATTTTATGATCATTTTAACATGGTATAGTCGAAAATAGCGCAACTGACTGTGGTTTAAGGAGTAATTCTCAGAATGATTGTTTGCCTTTGTGTGAGTTCAGCTTCATTTCACCAACTAAGAATGAATAAAATGTCTTGAAAAGGGTAAAATCAATGATAAAAATTTACAAAATATAAAATAAAAATAAAAAAACATTTAAATCGTCTTTGCTGATTAAAACTAACCATAAAATGGATGTTATGATTTATTTATTGCTTGCATAAACAATCAAATATTAATATTGAATGTGCTTTACATGCTACATGAAATAAATTTATCTTCACTTAATGATTAATAAGTATTTATTTTATTAAAAATATAAGAGAGATAAATCTCCAATAATATATAAAATAACCAATCCCACTAAGATATTGGCCAAAATTTTCTTTCCAACTGCTCCCTGAAGAGCTCATCCCACTGACAGATTGACTTGTTTTTGATGGGTGGACAAAATTGTATATTCAACGTTACTGGTGAAAACGATTATTTATTTTACTCACAGACCAATTGTAAGTAAAATAAAGTGACGTACACCTGATCTCAGCTGTAACGAAAGAAACAACCACTTTTTGGTTTAAAACAGGTATTTGCTTTTTAATTATCATTGATTTAATTAAATTGCTTAATAAAGTATCAATGACTCATATTCAATATAATTTGCAATTGATGCTCTTGATTTTTTTACTGTAATTCTAAAATAAACTAGGAAGTCGATTATTATTTAATACATATTTATTTTAAGCAGTAAAATGTGAGATAAAAAAAAAACCATGGAATTTATTTTGTTATAAAAATTAATTCATAAAATATAAAATTTCAATTACATTTAAGGGTTTATCTGAAACAAATATCACTTAATGTCTTAAACTATCAATCCAACCAACAAAGGAAAATTTAACCACGCTATATTTATTAACATCAAGGCTGCATCCATTTCCTAAACATTGAACTATTTATTTCCCACCAAAGGGCCATAAATTCTAAAGCATATTATCCTCTTTTTTCTTTATCCCAAAAGACTTCTTTTAGACCAAAGTTTAAGGAAAGTGGTGGATAAAAAAAAGAACCCAAACAGCTCCTATGTGGAAGATTTTCCTATCTGAAAATGACACAGACCAATTTATTAGAAGACAGAAGGAGGCACCTCTGGAGACGGTTAAAAAAATAATGATGGAAGAGTGTGGGATGGTACTCTATGGAATGAAGCCGCTGCTTCGTATTTAGAGCTTCTCTTTCTTCTTAATTTCTTTCGGCCCGCCCCCGCGTTTGTGGTGAAGGAAACACAAACCCGTCGCAGAATAAATGCAAAACAGAGCGAAAGAAAAGGGTGGGTGTTTTTATTTTTTCTTATTTCCCTCTATTCATTCTTTCATTTTTTTGAGGGGGTGCTTATGTTTTTACCTGCTCATGTGGCGACCAATTAATCACATAGTTTTGACAGCGAAACTCTGGCGGTATTCAAGAAAGAGAGTTTCTATTTTTTTTATGTTTTTTGGCGAAAACTTATTTCGCCACCGAATTGAATTGAAGGGATGTGATTGATATGATAAAATTTAAAACGAAGGCCTTCCCCCGAGAAGTTGATGAGGTATAAGTGAGATGAGATATTCCACCAGGATTGCCACCGAAACCTTATAATGAAGTGATTCTTTTCTCGTACTTGAAATTAAATTATGAATGATGTGTCTCTACTGAGTATAAAGATTACAAAATTGCATCACGTGTTTTAAATTTTGCTTATTAACTGTTTTTTTTTTATTATGCATTTGTATTTTCTGAATTTTTTTCTCCGGAAATAAATAAGACATTTGAAGTTTATTTCGCTTAAATTTCTTTCAATTTTATTTTTTTAATGAATTGATATTTCTAAATAATGTGATAAAAAATTGCTCCTGGCTTGTGTTCGATTCTGTAGAGGCCTCAGTATTTTGGTAAAACATAGCATTCATAACCAATAAGTATAGGGCTCATTATCTTACTCAGCTGTAACATTCTCTGTAAGTGAATCTATGAATATTCAAATTTCCAAAGTGTTCTTAAGTCTTCTATTATAATAAGTGATCTGAAAATGAGATACCAGCTCAGGTATTGATCTCGTCCCTAATTGGAGATTTAAAATCACGGAATGGTTGGTAGTGCTAAGCAACTTAAGGTAGCTCTGAAAAAAGCCAGAATCGAATCTCAAAACGATCATCATGGTATTGCAGACAGAAACGTGACTCGTCAATAAAGAAAATTTCATTCTATTCTGCCGTTCACATCCTTCTTTCACCGCATCATTAAAAGAGGAGACATATTTTGTTCTACGTCAAGGGTAGACGAAATAATAGACGTCTTGCAGACAAATACTTTGCTGTAAACGACATCGAATGCTACGCGCAGACACTGAGTGATACGTAACAGATTGAATTTGTGGTGGTAAGGTTCGTGATGTGACTAAGAGATCCATCATTGCCATGTGCACAGTTTGCTTGTCATCACGTGAAGTGGTGTATTGAGGTGGATGCGATCGAACACCACCTCAGTGCCCCCCTTTTTGATATGGCTGTTTTAAAGAATTAATTCATTGTAAAATTTTATCATTTAATAATGTTTTTATGGGCAATTACAATTAACTCAAGTAGAATAAATTTCAGACAGAAGAGAAAATGCAGTTGACAAGCGAACATTACCTAGATATGGATTTCAATGATTTTAGAGGTAAAATTAAATCAAAAAGAAAAATTACAACCACTACATTGTGTATGTAAATGAACAGCTGCATTCAGAGGGTTAACAGAATTTGACACAGCTCGCAATTATTGTAAGAGTGAAGAATACATATAAAGGTCATTGTCTGTTGTGATATCTGATAATACATTATTCCCACAAAATAATTAAAGAATATTGAAGAGCCGCGGTAGTCTATATGGTTAAGGGATCAATCTTAAAACCGCAATAAAAAATATAGTTCCCATTGAATAAAATACTTTACCTTCTAGTAACATCACATCTTTTGAATAGAATAAAGTTTCACTTTTAGCAATAATTTATTAGATTTTCATGAAATATTCTAATGGGACATTCTTCATTTCAGAATGTTGTAAGTTGAATTACCATTTTTTTTTTGTTTCTAATGGCGGGTACCCTTGAGCAAGTAAGCAACATTAGCCCATTTGCAGCAACAAGCCCGGAAACTGATACTCATTTTATCGTTACTCGGTGGGCACCTGTGATCTAAGTCACGGAGGTACGAGTAACATCGCCCGCGCCACTCCACCAGAAACCCGTTTATAGGGCGGGCCACATTCATTCATCATCCGAGGAAAGGACAAGAAACACAGAGAGAGAAAGTACATCCATGCCCGAGCCTGATTTCGAACCCAGGTCCTCCCCATCCATAGTCAGTTACGCTAACCACTAGACAGGTTGGGTGGCTGAATTACCATTAAATATATGGATTTTCTTAATGATTCAGAATTCAATACGAAAATATAGAGTCTGATAAAATTAGACCTGTTAAGCAAAATATGACAATAGAGTGCTAATAAAACCATGTTTAACAAACGTGTGTGTGTGAACAAAAATATATTTTTAGCACTATTTAAACTCAAATATTTCTTCTAGAATATAATTTCGACAAGTAACATTCTGTAGACAAAATTCTGGCATTAACTCTCACGTCATCAAGCCTATTTATGGCAGTAGGGAGTATTTTATCTCTACGAGGTAAAGATATCTAAACTTTTTAACTGCGTCAGCGCATTCTCTTATCAGTTGGAGCCCTGTACCGATAATTAGCAATCTTTTACAGCCTAAGTACAATGATTGATGTATTTCCCTGTCAGATTAATTTTTATTTTAAGCATCTATTTCCTGAAAATACATGGAAATCAATCAATATTTTTAGTTCTCAAAGGAATGTTAATGATCATCTGACCGGTATATCCAATAGGAAATTCAATATTGGGAAATTTAGTTTGTAAGAAATTTTCAGCCTTATTGGTTAGTTTAGCTTATACTTTTCCAATAACAAGAGATTTCAATAAAATTATTTGTAGAATCATCGTTGTTTTACATGTAAATTATCAAGTAAATTTTCTTTCAATATTTTGTGATATTCAGTTTAAGGAATTAAATCATGAGATAACTAATTTAAAAAATTTATTATAATTGGTTTAATTTTTTTGAATTTTTAAAGTTTAATCTAATATTTAACCAAATATTTTTATAGGTTTAACCAAATATTTTATAGGTTTAACCAAATATTTTTTAGAATCTCTAAAGTTTAATCTTAAAGCTAATGTTTGCAGTATATGGTATTGAGTTTTAAGCTAAAAAAAGTGATTGGCATGTACAGTATTTACGTATGTATTAAAAACAGCAAGAATGGCTCAAGATCGAAAGAATCTGAATTTTCTTTAAGTATAGCGATACATTTTTCAACTAAAAATTTTTTTTGGAAATGTATTATTATTCTGACCATATTTGTAATAATCTTTTATTTATTTATGTTTTTTTAAAGAAAAATACCATGGGATAGGTAATTAACACTAATTTGATTATTTTCTGATGCTTGATTGCTAGCAATTAAGAGTTATTGCTTTTTTATAGAAATATAAATACTTTTGATGTTTTAAGTACTTTTTCATCATCTTGCACTTGAAATAAAAGAGTTTTAATTTTAAAAATTCAGAACATCTCTTGGCCTTTAAGAAATATCACGTTATTCGGAATGAATTGTCTCGGATTCAATCCCAACTGATATTAAACAATGAAAGATGTATGCTTTCCTCCTAATTCTGCTTCCCTCCTAATGAAATTCCTCGGATATAAATCTCATATAACATTCGGAATGAAATGTCTCGAATTCAATCACAACTGATATTGAACAATGAAAGATGAATATTTCCCTCCTAATTTCTGCTTACACATTAATTGAATTTGTTATTCAGCAATTTCAAGCTTTTCTCTCTGGTAACAATGGATTTGGCTGGCTATTTGTGTAACGATTTCACAGAAATTAAGAAAGGCAACATGTGTTCAAATGCCTTACTGTGTGAAGGCTGTTAAGCTGCCTGCCACGAGGTGTCAAATAATATTAAATGTTAAAGTGACCAAGTTAAAAAAAATTCATACAATAGAAATAGAATTTCCGGTATTCAGTTTCAGTCTTATTTCTGCTTACTGAAGAGACATACAGGAGTGTAACATTTCTGTTTATTGAATTGTTGTCTGTCTGAAGTTTTCCACTTCCCAAGAGTCTTTGAGTCATCACAATCTAATCTCTAACAACACGTCCCTAAAATCAAAATCCTTTTTCTTGCCTCTTATAATCATAGAAGTAATAATTCTCGTTCTCCTAGCAATAAAATATATATTATTCCCGCTGTATTACGTACTTTCCATATCTCCCAGTCTGACTCAATGTCAAATGGTATTTGGTAATATCAAATGGTAATGGTGAATTTATAAAGTTTTGATTGTTCAGAGTAATATATATATACAAATTATATACATAAATTTTGACTAGTTTTACATTTTTTTCGATTAAATAAAATTTGCTAAAGAATGTTTAAACATTAAAACCAATATTGCCCATTCTGTAGTAATATATACTATATATTTGTAGATATGCTTATTTATCTGCAAGATAAGATATGAGATTGATTTACTTATATAAGTTATCAATACAGAAACTGCCGACTCATTCGATATTCATTAAGAATTCTGGGAAGGTGTATACTGAAAATATGGTGCTGAGTTAACCAAGCTTTCAAGAAAGCGACTTTCCTTTCACACTTTTACTGAAGGATAAGTTAAAAGAGGGAGCTTTTTCAGTTTTCTTTTCTAAGGGAATATTTTTCGCTCCACCGAACTCTACCCCTTGAGCCGAATGCATGGCTTTTCCTCTAGCACAGCCTGGATTTTCAAAGTTTTCCTCTATTCTTGGAAAAGCGGCGCGTTCGAGTTTGCAGCCCTTTACCTACACAATTCCCTTATATATGGGGAAGTTGGAGAAAAACTTTATTGGTTCTGGCCGGTCTCGAAGGGACCGTACGGTAATTGATTCCTGGATAATTTCTAGAGATTGATTTTCTTTTCAATGAAAATGGGGTACTAGTTTGAACTTTCTTCACACAATAAGGAAAGAGATGGTATTTTAAAATTTTGTTCTCAGTTTAAACTAGCAATACTATCTGCCTTTACATATTTAAGGGCATAAAATATTTATTTTGTTTTACATATAAGTAGTATTTTTAATCTTATTTACATTGCGTAAATAGTATTTCGCGATTATACCTGTATGTTTAATATTTTGGTCTTATTATTATTAATACATATTACTAATGTTTAAAATCATTTTAAACATTAGTAAAGTAGTTTGAATTCAAGTCTTAGATATCAGTTAATTTTAACAGCAAAATACATGATTCTACAGTTTAATGACATATTTGAAAATATATAGAATGATAAAATAGTATGAAAATATACAGCATGAAAGAATATGAAAATATATGAGTATGATAAAGTTTTCTACACAAATTTTGAAATGTAGGACAGTAAAAAAAACAGGAGGATAATTTGAAAAAATATCTGATGAGTTATATACCCAATATACTCAGAACTTAAAACAGAACAATAGACTCAGAAGTTCCCAATCAAAACGATGGAGAAACATTCGCCTCTAAGAATTGTAACAAAGCTGTGTTCAGTGGTACAGACTGGCAGAATTGCTATAAGCAACAATTCTGTATTAAGATATTCAAGAATCAAATACTATTTCATTGGAAAATTTGGTGCATTCCATAAAAGAAAAATATTATTAAGGTATTACAAACAACAAATTCTGGGTTAACATGTCACCGGCTTATCAATAAAACACTTCGTCTGGTTTAAGGATGATGTAAACACCATAAAACTTTATCTTATTTCTGTTGAAACTAATTCTGGTATTAGTGGTTATCAGTTTGATAGTTAAATTGGTTGAAACAATAATGCTGATAGAACTTTATTTATTTATTTATTTATTTATTTTTGGTATAATTTCTTTATTATTTTACTAACTACCTTTCCATAATCTGTAATGCTGCTAAACTTCTGTTATTTATATGGATAAGATATTTCTGTTAGTATGCAAAAGAGGCTTTGATTTCAGGATGTTAAGATATGTGTTGATTTCGTCATTTGAGCCTGTTTCAGAATTACATTTGGTTGTGCTTCGTGGCTTCAGTGATATCTTTCCTGGAGTTCCAATAATTTTACAGCTAAATTTAACTGTCATAAAACATTGCATGAAAACAAAACAGGCTTTCCCTATATACTCTAGCTAATAATTAAACAATTTTTATTTTTCTAACTAATTAACCCAACACACTCATTTTATTAGCTGAGAACTACTTTAATATACCCACCCAAGATCGGAAATTTGGCGACTTTTTTTTCTCGCCAAGCAAAATACCTGTTTTTGGCTTCTTTTTATCTCGTCAAGATGGATTCTCGGTAAATACAAATAATTAATGCATAAACTAACTTTAAAAAAAATGGTACAAAATACAAGAAAATACTAAATTTGGCAGCATCAAAAACCTAAAAGCTGAAAAAATTATATCGGCAACACCAAATTAAGAAATAGCAACCCTAAAAAGTCAGTAGGGAGTGCCAAATTTGGCGCGTATCTTTTGGGTGGTATATCAATTTTGTTCCATTAGCTGTCTAATCTTGGCTCATATTTACTGTACGGTCACTCTTGGCGCAACTTTTCCACATTTGGCGATAAATAACATTTTCTGGCAAGCTATTTTTTCTTACAGGCAAAATTGTTTGATATTATGTTTTTTTTCCCCCTCCCTTAATCTGGCTTGTGCAAAATGGAGAGATTTTTGGCCAGATTTTGAATAAGTCACCAGGGGTGACAGTACAGTAAATTTTTACCCTAAATTTATAAATATTGCTTTTAAATATAACCCTTAAGAACTTACTTAAGAAATTTGTGTATTATGAACTTAATCTAAGTTGTTAAAATATGCGTTTTACATGTGTTTACTTTCATTATTGCGGTAAATAAAATTGTGCTTTAAATAAACAATTTTAAGTAAATTGTAAATATTTTAAAAATTTTAAAAATAGCTATAATTCTTAAATATTTTTAAATTTACTGAAAGTAAGAAATTATCTAATATAAATATTCTTTCCATTAATTTGAACACAATTTAATTACTTAAGAAAATGTTTCGTGTTTAAAATTCGAATAAAAAACTTATAGTAATTCATTCATTTTTCTCCAATATACACTTTTAGAACAACGTCTGTCTAGTTAAAATTCTTAATTGAAATTGAGCCCTTTTATCTTTCCAACCATATTGATTTTAACATTATGCCATTTAACCATTAAATTCAAAATCATATTAAGTCTGAGTGGTTTCTCAAACCAAATAGAACACTGTCAAATGAATCTTTATGAATATTGTGCCTGTCAGTTATAATTACAACTATTAAATTTTAAGACATTTGGACTTGACAATGAATTTGCCTTAAGAAATGCTTACAAAAAGAGAAATGGTTAGTAAATAATTTTCATTTCCTTTTTATTTTGCATTCTTTTCGAGTCTGTCATTTAATTTAATTATAAAATCTTATACTCGCATAAATAGAAATGCGTAATAACTTTTGTTAGATATGCACCTTTTATGTTCAAATTATTTAAATTAAACTTTTGTGAATAAATGTATGAATTATAAAAGTTTTCTGCATGTATTAGTATTATTTTGAATATAATTCTATTACTAGAATATTATTGTGCCTGTAACTGTATCGATGTAGCTGTTATTTTAAAATGGAGTTATTACCCATTAGACATGTTATATGCTTATGCATAACATATACTTCTAAATACATTTGAAATATAGTTTTAAAAGGATTCAAAATTCATATACGCTATATCAAAATTCATAAATTCATATTATTAGTTAATACACATTAGACATGTTATAATGCTTATGCATAACATATGTTTCTAAATACATTTATAATATAGTTTTAAAAGGATTCAAAATTCATATACGCTATTTCAAAATTCATAAATTCATATACACGAAGCTTGTACCTCTATAATTAGTGCTCTATTCTTCATCATGACTGCCCATAGGTTTTATATATCGGGTACTGGCATTCAAATTAATTTGAAACCCACTTAGAAATGTAAATATTTTTTGTGAATTGGCCATTACATGTACAAACCAAAAATCAATTGGATTATAATTTATTGAATTATTATAATAACAAACCAAAATTCAGTTGGATTATAATCAATTGAGTTATCATCATAACAAACCAAAAGTTAATTGGATTATAATCAATTAAATTATCATGGTAACACAATATGCTTCAATATGTTTTTCAATGTTATCCTTTTATAAGATGTACATTCATAATGGTAAAAGAACTCTGTGATGTTCTCACGATCCTGTCGTCTCCAGGATGGTTGAATAACACAAAACAAATGATTGGGACACGAAACATTTATTACACATTTACACACAAACAATGAATTCGGACATTTTGTTTTACAACGACCGGGAGCGGACTTCCGCTACCCCCAAGAAACAGAACCAACCGCACCGTTCTCCTTACTCCGACACGACTCTCACGTCCCCCGTCTTAGTGTCTCTAGTTCTGGAAGAAAACGAAATCAAAAGTACTCTTCCAGTTCACAGTCTGACTTTTACAAACTCCTTGTCCAAAATTTATGTATTTTATAAAGCAATAAAGATACATAAAAAATAAAAAATATAGATCATTATTCAAATGATGATTGATACAAATAATCTAAAGATGAATTGATAACGAGAAAATAAGCAGATATATGTGAAGAAAGCTAACTAGTATATATAAACATACGTGGATAAAAAGGTTTGATGGGATAACTGTGTATATATATTTGATTACTATTATACATTTCAGAATGCTTGTCTTCATAGACCAAAACTGTTAACCGTTTGTGTGCGGCGAAGCGCTCTCACGCATCGCTTGTTATGTCATGTTTATACAAAAAAAAAAAAAAAAAAAAAAACTCTTTCGCACTTAAACAGTTTTAAGCACAATTTATTTTATTCTTATAAGATTAAATGGGTTAAAAATATTTTGTAAGTCTAGAACATTGTCTTATTAGTGCCCATTTTAGCTAGCATATCCTTTTAGAACTTAAGTTTAAGATGTCGTTTACGGATGATTGTTTTCATAAGTAATCATGTAAAATAGGAGCAAAATAGTAGAGACACTAGTAATATGATCAAATGAAGTTGTACAAAAGGATTCTTGTGTACAAATTGAATTTAAATGTTATTGCCTGATAAAATGTTATTGTGATGTTTCGTCTAAGCAGATGAAATGGTTACTTTGTCCCTTTAACAGAAGTCAAATTGTTGCCTTGTGCAACTGCTGTTTATTGTCACGTGAATTTTTTTTTGTTATTCGAGATTCCAGATTGTTAGCCGAATATGGTATCGTATGATATAAAACGGTTGGGCTGAATTCCAATCATCAATTATTACTAATACGATTAAGACTGATATATTTACTTCATTGCTTTAATGGCTTCTAGCGAAATCAGAAGCCCTAAGCTAAGAAAAGTTACCATTTGCACGATATTAGAAAGCTGCATGTTTAGTTTTCTGACTAAGTATTAATACTGTGTACTGTCAATTAGGTAAAGACAGCTAGAAATAGATTCAGAATAACCTTCAGTTGTGAAATTACAGACTAATATTCAAGCAGGAATATTGTGATGTTGCTTTTTGAGACTAATGCACACGTCATGGTATTCTCACCTGATGCTTGGCTGCATGGTGGTGAACGCACTGAGTCCAAATGCAATCAATATTGTCTTACAGACCAATTGACTGGAATCATAGCCACCCAACTTGTCTAGTGGTTAGCGTACCTGACTACAGATGGGTGGGACCTGGGTTCCAATCCTTGCTCGGGTATTGATGTACTTTCTCTCCCTCTCTTTCTTGTCTTTGTCCTTTCTTTGTGTGTGTGTGTGAATGGTTGCCTACCCTATAAACGGGTACCTATGGCATGTGTGTACTGAGGAAGTCGGACTCCACACCAAATATGGTTCAGTTGGAAAAGTGGAGCAGCGCACCCCATATTGCCAGCCTGGCTGGTACACTACAACAACAACTGGAATCATAAGATACACATTCATATGTTGGTTACCTCTTGTTCTCATATTCACTTCAAACTTTTTAAGCATAGATTTTGACACTTTAAAAAGTGGCCTTTACATTAGTTTTGTATTGAGGGCAGGTAGCTTGTCTTTTTATTTGATTCCTGCAAAGTGGTACTTTTCATCAAGATCACGAGAGCATGTTACGAGTGTTGCACGGATATTTATACAGGCAGAAGACAGGTAACTTTTTCATTAGTTCACACAATCTCTATGTTTATCACCAATAGCAAACTTTTATCTAGTGGTAGCTATGGGATTAAATCGTCACTACACGCCAGTTACTGGGATTGATAAACTGTGACGTCTTGTTGCAAGTACATGGAAACATGCCACTATTCATACCATTCAGCAGTATTTAATTGAACTAACGTCTGGAATATATGTGCTACTATTGCCGTAAAAGTTGATTGTTTTGTGTACTGATTTCTCTAGATATATGCTTTCAAATTTCTTTAAAATTTATTTGCTCGTTATTTCTTTTGCAATGTATTTGCCCAATAAATACTGTTTTCATTTCTTCTTAAAATAATGAGTTTAATAGGCAGTAGAGTTAATATAAGAAACATTTGTGTGCTGTACATTACTCACAAACGGTACATCTAAAATCACAATATTGCGTAAATGAACAGCCTAGCAGGAAACAGTATGGTTCTTCAGTTTACAGTTCGTAGATTTGAATCTTACCTTGGTCTTAGATGGTTGTAGCTGTTTGGAATTCACTTTGAACCGTGGGTCTCGGCCTACATTTACAAGTCCTCGTGTGCGACGTCTGCGAAGTAAGACCATTGACAGACAAAAAAGAACAAAATTAATTTATAAATTCACACTTGGTATATATTTTTGTGAGCAGTTATTACAAATAATAAAAAAGTAAAAAAATTGCGAAAACAAACAAAATTACTTTTTTAAGTTTACATTTGATATATATTTTGTGGACACCTCTGTTACAAACTGAGAAATAAAAGATGCATAATTACTTGTTATACGAATTCCTGTTTTTATGAGTCAAACAGCTTGATCTCCTATTTCATAAAGTAAGAAATGCATTTAATTATCAAAGAAATAAAAAAAAAATACATAGATATTATAAGTTATATATTTTTCAACTTTTTGGAATAAATGTAAAAGAGTAATTTACTTATTATGATATTTTTTCTGTCTTCCTATTTCAATCGACCAGTGATGTTAAATACAGTCAAACTTCTTGTAATAATGAATGATTCCTAAGTAATGAGATTTAAAACTAAGATGTTGCATCCTTTCCACACAATGTGATGCTAATTAAGAAGCATTTTAGGAACAAAATGTTTAATGTATAAAGGTTCTTTTTAGATTGTCAGCCTTCTGCTGAGTCAACTTGCAACCTTAATAGCTTATAATATCTATATATAAACCACAAAATTAACAAACTTCGCTACTAGGCAATCATTAGCCATTTCTATTAGAGCGCTATGAAAATAAAGTTTGATTATGTAAAGATTCATAACTGAGCCGTATTAGCTCAATCGGGAGAGCGTCATTCTAGCAATTCAAAAGAAGTGAGTTTGATCTTGTAACCAGCAAAAAAAAACCTTGTTCATTAATGACAACTGGGGTATGTTAAATATATCGAAGTCACAATGTTCCCCAAGTTCCCAACCTAAATCAATGCCTTTGAGGGTGGCATACCAAGATCTAGGTACTTCTACTTGGTTTCTGCTCTGAAAAATAGAAGATCCAACATTGTTTTGTGGTGCTGCCATCTAGTGTCATCTGAACGAAGGAGAAATGAACTCTTCAGAATCGACAATGACATGTAGTCTCCGTCAGGCGTAGCAAATGTCAGGATTGAACTTGACTGGAATCTGGATTGGTACAAAATACTAAATAAATATTAGCAGATGTGCCCAAATACCTAAGAAAAGACAAGATATTCATGACACTGAATTTATATAAACATATCATTCCATTATAAAAGGCACATAGCAAAACGTGATTTTCAGATCATGTTTTTATACAAACTACCGACAACACCATTTGTTAAGGTACATAACTTAATACTTTATTAAGGTATTATTAAGGTACATAATTATTAAGGTACATAACCATATTCTTTGCAAAAGTATTCATCAAAAAAGTCTTTTACTATGCTTAAATGATTTTTCTGGAAATTAATATTTATATCAATTCTTGAAGTAAACCCTTTCATTCATTATACTTAGCTTTAAAGAAAATTTCTTACCTTTATATAATTTATATCTCAGAATCAATGGTTATTAATATTAAACTACTTTTATTAATGAAACTCCTTATACCAAATCAAAAGTAGTAGGTAAAATAATATTTCGAATAAGTAATTATCTCATCCATTTTCCAATTCAAGAAGCTATCATCAGTTGCATATCTTGCTTGAAATCAAATAATTATCTATCTCAATTATTTTTCAAGTGGAAAGAAGTAGCGTTCCCCAGCAAACCACGATATTTTAAGCTCAAGTTATAGAATAAAACAGAGCATGCTCTAGCTGATCTTCAAGTACTACTCTCGATTACTTCATACACCAAACTACAGATAAGTCTTTTAAAAGGGTACTCAGACAAAATCTCGAAGTCATTGGGACGATAATATTTCTCTGATTATTGTGAACAAATTCAAAGCTTTCCTATGTCAAGTACTTATTAAGAATAATAATAAAAAAAGCTATCATTACATTCAATCTTTCCTAATAAGAGTCAGGAAGGAAGGCCTTTTCTCTTATGATCCTCAACAAACTAATGAGAGATGGCGTCCCTGTTTTTCGTTAGATTTCCCCAAAAAGATAAAGAAAGAACAGTTTATTCTTTTTTTGTACTTTTCCCAAAAAGCTTCTAACACAATTCTCTTACAACTTTTATCTTTCAGCTAATTGTCTTTAGGTTTTGGGAGCTCTATTCTATTGCAACGCGAACCCACTTTTCCATTAATCTCTCGAATTTTTTCATTAAAGCAGAAAAGAAGAGCAAAAATACATTTTTCCAAAAGAATTTTCTATGAATGATGAAGAACAAACCAGGCCTCTTACTAGTACCGAGAAACAAAACATTAATTATCTGATAGGTTGTTCTGTTCCGCTTTTTAGAATCGAAATCTTTTATCTTCCTCAACAGAAGATATTGAAGTGTACGTTTTTCATTTTTTGAAAGATACTATCGGGAAAAAAAGAATCCTGTTCAACTTAAAGACCTTTAATGAAATGCAATTTTATTAATGCTTAACCAATTAAACATTATTTATGTTTATGCAAATATAGAAGCAAGGAATCAACCAATTCCAAAATGAGATTATTTCAACAGATTAAAAGAAAAAATTCTTTTTATGAATGTTTTGACAGAAAAATAAGCTTGATAAAATACAAAAATACACCGTTATAATCATATATTTTTAGAAAAAAAAAAGAAATGTTTATAATTTGGAACTAAACTTTTATTTAATAATTTCTTATGTATGTATATTGTATTTTGAACATTCGTTTTATTCAAATTAAGAGAATATTGAGAGGCAATAGGTGATAAAAAAATTCGAAAAATAGTTTCTAGTTTGTTATAATTATCTCTAATAGCACAATATAAGATTATATTCCGTTTGCTTGAATAAATTTCATAAAATTATATTTTTTTGTCACACTTAGGAATCTTTTTTTTTTTTTAACAATTATCATCACAATATTTAAGTACTTTGATTTGATTATCGCAATATGATAACTATTTGCTGATGAAAATTAATTTATCTAGGACATACAATAAAAATGGATTCACACATTTCCACTGAAAATATTTAAGTTTCGAGTGGGATTGAGCAGACGAACAGAAAACCAGAGTGGAATAATTTATTTGGCAGATTGGCTTTGAGATATTTTGAATAATTATAATAATTTAAATGGGATGTAAAAACATATTTTACATACAACTAACTTAAATTATTTATTCAATTATTTTTCGTTTATTTGTCATTTAACTTCACACGCGCGTGCGTGCGAATTCCAATTTAACCGGGCTCTACAGTTTAAATAATTTCTTCAATGAAGAATTCAGAAGAGAGTTGTTTATTAATTTTGATTAAATCTTATAACAAATTAGAGAAATAAAATAATTTTATATCTTTGTATTTTATTGTTTTTACTACATTAATTTGAAGTATATCAAAAAGTTTTACTTTTGTTTTTAATATACTTTAAATTAAAAGACATACAGATATATAGATTCCATTATTGTATGCATATTTTGGGGAAAATATGCATACATATTTGCCAAAATTGTTCTAGACGTTTATACTACAAGAATCAACATTGAAACTTCAACACTACTTAGGGGAGTGTCATGTAAATGTGAATTACCTGAGATGTTGAATGCATGAATATGATCCAAAATATAACAAATAAAATAATTACTCAAATTATCTCAATTTATTAAGGAATATTCTCAATTAATGTGGAATATTCTCACCATAAGCGGATTTAAAGGTCACTAGTACTAGTTAGTCCATATGCATCGTAATACAATCACATATATACTCTGTAAAATAATCTCAAAAAGCTGATTGAAATTTTTTGAAAAATACTCTCACAAAGAAAACAACTGGCTATGTAAATATTTAAGACTTTTGCTAACTTTTACTTTTTCAGTTACGTAAAACTAATGGTATAGCCATGTTAGAAAAAGTTGAGTTTTTTTGTGTAGGCATAATGATGATTAAGATGGTACATTTACCAAACATAATTATACTGCTTATAGGTATTTCAGAAGTAAAGCCTGTATGGCATTTTGAGGTAGAAGTTTTTGGTCATAAAAACTAAAAGATTCATAAATGTAGTCTAGTTTGAAAAATTAATTAGCGAGAAAATAAACAAACGAAGACATCAAACGTAATAACATTTATAAATTATTTCTTTTTGTAAACTTTTTGGTGAAAAATGTTTTTAATTATATAACAGTTTTGGACCATATTTTATTTAGCAAAACTCGTATCTTTAAAAACAAATTTTAAATATTTCGTAAACATTACGCAAATATTTTTCAAGCTGTAAATTAAACAGTTAAATAATAAGAAAATTAAACAATTAAATTTAATGCAACTGAGTAAAAATAAATTAAATAATTAGTATTATTTACAATCCACTTAACCAAAGGCTTAACAGCTAAAAGCTACTACATAGCTATTTTGGTTACTATGTCTTTATTAACTGGGTCAGAAATTACCTTTTAAAATCACAATTATTCATTCAGGCAAATGTGCATCTATTATTCCATCTCTCGTTGCTAAACATTCTTCCATTGATTGATGAGCAAGTTTGAAAAAGTTTATAACAGATCAGCTATGAAGCACTCTATTAATCTTAACGAAACAAGTGGTTATGCTAAGCAACCAGACGGAAAGTCGTCTCACACAAAGAAACAAATCTTCAATTGTTGTTGTTGTCGTGTTCCAGCTAGGCTGGCAATATGGGGTGCGCTCTTTTTTCCAACTGAACCATATTTGGTGTGGAGTCCGACTTCCTCAGTACACACATGCCATAGGTACTCGTTTATAGGGTGGGCAACCATTCACACACAAAGAAAGGACAAAGACAAGAAAGAGAGAGAGAGAAAGTACACCCATGCCCGAGCCAGGATTCGAACCCAGGTCCCACACATCTGTAGTCAGGTATGCTAAAATCTTCAATTAAAACTTAGAAAACAATAATAATTTTTTTAATAATAATAAAACCAAGATATTCAATAAAACAAAGAATTTTTTCTGACTTCTGCAAATTCTAAATCTGAAATTCGCTATCCCAAACACATGGCTATTAGCTATTTAAGCATTTTATTAATATCTTTGTATTAACGGAAGTATCAGAAGTAGATCATACAAATATTTCTTTGCCTTCCGAGCGTTTGTTCAGTAACAGGAGCATTACATGACTGATTTGGGCTGGCACTTTATACACCACCCCCTTTCAAGAACTGTAGAGGAAAATCTGGCGCAGTTTATTATAAATTTCTTTTAACACCGACAGCCCTCCCGAAACGGAAAATAGAAGTTGATATTCATCGTCGGCACTGCAAACTTCTTCCAGGGCTTTCTTTCCTTCATGCCCAGTGGGTCGCATCGCTTCTTTCCCGAGCGGCCCATTCCGCCCGAAGAAACCCCCTGCAACCCTTTCCTTTGAAGGGACTCCTCCCCCCTCCTTCCTCCGTGTACCGAGGAGGAGTTTTGCTCCAGGAATCCTTGCAGAGGGAGAGGCTTTGTGAGCTGACACTTTTCACGGACCCCGATTAAAGATGGGAATTTCGTTGGCGAACTATCGATATAATTCTTTGAGCTTAAGTCTCGGGCTGTATTAGGTGGGAGACACCAAATATTTTACCGGTGATATTCACTGCCTCCTTAATATCAGGAGAAATATTTTATTTTGCAGAATAATGCGCTTTCTAAAATGTATTTGTCAGTGTTATCAGTCGATATCATAGTGCTTCATGAGAATGGAAAATTTCAACTATAATGTAGTTTCAGAAATTTTATTTTTTGATGTAAAGAAATCTATTGAAAGAATTTGATATATTGTTAAGCAATATATATCTCAAATTCTTCAATCCTTAGTGTACATGCCAAAGCAACATGTGTTTTTATATAGTATATATTACTTAGTATATATACTTACATATTATTGCATATACGGAATATCAGTAAAAGCAGTATATATACCTTTACACAGTTTATATTACTAAGTACAAATAATATTATAGTTTTAAATGTGCATAGTATTTAATAAAATAATATTAATATTTTAATAAAAAAAAATATACATACAATTCATAATACATATAATTTACTATACAAAATAAAATAATAAAATATAAAAGTTATTCAATTAAAGAAAATTATTCATATTTAATCGAAAAAATCTGGAAAAAGAAAATATTTTGAATCATTAAATGTCCTCTGAAAATAAATTCATTTTCTGCAATAACTAATTTATATAT
>JAPDSC010138176.1:2927-15825 GCA_026290005.1 Latrodectus geometricus
ATATATATATATATAATCAGTTGAATGAAAAAAGTTATATAACATTACATTTCCTTATTATTTTATTTATATTTAATAGTGTGTCGTTTCTGCTTGAGATTACGGATGATTGATTTGATTTCTCTATAATAATTTCTCTGTAACTTCATTTTGAATAGAAATGTTTACATTTCTGTGCGGTCTTCCTCAAATGTAGTCTTTTCCACAATACCTCTAAAAATCAATATGGGCGTGTCTGAAACGAAAATGCTTTGTGAGAATTTACTATTTTTCTCAAACCGAATTTAATATTTTTTACAAATAAATTGCCCTTTTTCAATCGGCAATTTCCGGCGGAGAGGATCTTTACCAAAATGATTGGAGCTCACCAAATCTCATCCTGCAGGTTGTTATTTTCCCCCCACGAATTGATATAATCCCACCATTCTTTCTCAATCTTCTGGGCCACCCCAATTCTGCTTAGCATCTCCCCCTCCACCCCACACGACCAGAGTATCCCTTATTTATTTTCACTTCTCATGGGTGCAGCTGTGTGGAAAGTAAACACAAGCTCCCTCCCCCCTGATCCCTGGAAGGGGAAAGCAGGGGTCACGGACCAGTGAAGGACCTCCCCTTTCCCCAACCTCCTTGCACAACACGTGCAACACTCCCTGACAGATAGGGACAAATTCCTATTCGGGACCATGTTATTCGCGTCGTTGCCTCCTTCCACCCCCACCCCCTAGACGTGCCACTCTTCTGCCCGAGGGGAATTTTATCGAGTGGTGACATCTCCTCAACCAGAAAATGGTTATTTTTTCCCCAAGAACTTTCGGAGCCTGGAAGTCTCGGCATTGGAAATAGACGCCCACAGTTTTTCGGACACTGCATCGCAATTTCGTGTTGCACCTAGGGTGTGCGATGGTTAGTGTGTGTTCCAATTTCCGGCCTCCCTCTCTCGCTTTATCTCTGGATTATACGTGATCAGAATGAGCACCCCTCCCACAAATAGAATTAAAGCAGGAGGATAAGGAGGGAACAATCTAACGAAACGAATTAACGAGACCTGTCCACGCGGTATCTGGTAGTCAGGAGGTTAGGACCTTCGCACCCTAACACTCGGCGTTTTGCCTTATCAGTGCATTATTCTGCGGAGCATTTCGTTAGGAGCCTTATGAAGGAAAACACATGAAAAAAGAAAAGTTAGAAAGCTTTTTACGAAACATTTATGTTACACCATTTCTATATCAGAAGATAGATTTGAATTCAACCTTCTTATATATGTGTATAGAATTATCAATAAACTCCTAACTCATAATAATAACTTATAATCAGTATTTCTTTTGGAGCCTTATAAAGGAAAAATACATAAAAAAAAAGTTAGAAATCTTTTTATGAAACATTACGTTAAACCATTTTTTACGTTACACCATTTTTCTGGATTTGTTTTCAACCTACTTGTATATATGTACAGAATTATCAATAAACTCCTAACTCATAATAATTTAAATACTCATAATAATTTAATACTCATAATAACACATAATCAGTATTTCTTTTGAAATTTTATAAAGGAAAAATACATAAAAAGAAGTTAGAGAGCTTTTTACGAAACATTTATGCAACACCATTTCGATATCAGAAACTATATTTGTATTCAACCTACTTGTATATATGTTCAGAATTATCAGTAAACTCCTAACTCATAATAATTTAAATACTCATAATAACTCATAATCAGTATTTCTTTTTGAGCCTTATAAAGGAAAAATACATAAAAAAAAGAAAGTTTTTTTACGAAAAATTTATGTTACACCTTTTCTATATCAGAAGCTAGATTTTTATTCAACCTACTTATATATATATGTACAGAATTATCAATAAACTTCTAACTCATAATAATTCAATGACGATGTCTTCAAATAAAATGGTCCATTCATCTGAGTCATTAAATTACCTATAGCACTATTTTTCAAAATAACGCAGAGACAAAAAAAATTTACTAATTTAATTAGGAGTGTCTAAATATTGACTGTTTTCATACAAATAATATATAAAACACACGGAAATTCCAAACTTATTATAACTCAGTGAATATAACAAGAGAAAATGGTTCGAAACTTATTTTAATTTTGCGAAACGCCTTTAAATTAAACGATTCTATATATCTGAGTCATTAAATTAATTAAAACACCATTTTTTCAAAATAACTTAGAGACAAAAAACTACAAATTTAATTAGGAGTGTCTAAATATTGACTGTTTAGATAGAAATAGTATATAGAACATTTGGAAACTTCATAACAGTCGAATCTCATATTTATAGGAATTATGTGTGTAGTCAAGTTTCTCTGTAGAAAATTTTATTTGAATTTTAAAATTATGAGATAAATAAGTTGAATGAATTAAAATCGGCAACCACGCAATTTTGAGCATTTGTTGAAATTATAATTTTTTTTTTCACATTAGATATTATGTCCATAGTCATATTTTAAATAAACCTCGCTAAATATGCCTCTTCTCATGGTGTTCTCTTATCTCGTTAATATATAAAACTAAGTAACCTCACAAAACAGATATTTACTTTATATAACTTTTAATCACAGCAAAACCAAACTAGCTAGTGAAAAATGACTGTTAGAATGACAAACTAATTTTAAATATATTATAAAACTCAGTTTGTTTTTCTTTAAAAAATATCAGAAATCGAATGTTGTATTAAATCATATGCAATAAATTACTAAGATTTTGAGGTATTTCTTTAGCGTTATATGAGTAACTAATGTTAAAAACTGGATAGATTTCTCCCGAAAATAAAATTTGTTTTTTCACCGAAACAAAACAAGTAATCTGGCGACAAAGTGTGATGTACTGCATCTGAAAGACATTGCTTTTAGAAAAAAAAAATCCCTACAAATGTCAAAACTCGATCTTTGTAATGCCTGCCAGAGAAATCATGTTCAAACCTATTTCCCTTTTATATAACAAGATGAGCCGCGAGAGGGGGAAAAAATCCCTTTCTGGATCCCTCTACCAAACAACTCAATCGTATTTTAGGAAAGGATGAAACACGGAGAGAAAAATCAAGGGGAAAAGGAGGGACATGAGCCAAAGATAAATAAAATATGAATTTCGTTCTCTTCATTGTCCTTTCCACCAGTTTTTCCGTCTGGGGCCCCCCTCTCATGCGGGTCCTTACAAAAGACAAGGACGGAATGATAATAAAAAATGTGGCCGAAGTTCTGCTGGTGGTATCGGATTAGGAATGAAGATTAGCCAGCAGGAGGGATGGTTTGAATTTCGAAATGCCCCCCACCCTCCCTTTTGGCGTTCTTGTTGGCAGTTTTTAGAAATCCAGTAATGCCGTCAATAGGATTTGGGAACGACGAGTCAAAGATACTTTTTTCTGACCCTCCTAGCACCTGCAAGGACGGTTAGAAATGGGAGTAAATTTTATTTCCTTCTGAAATATGTTATGCGAAGTTATGGGAAATGAAGTATGTTTTGGTAGGGTTGTTTATCCGGAAAACCAATTCAATGGAATATTTTGGAATTTTGAGTTGAGTGGTTTTTTGAAAGTATCTTTAAAGGAAAAAAAAAGTTTTATTTTTGCTTATATATGAAACTCATTGTAATGTGGTATATCCAAACTCTGAATTATTCCAAAAACAAATTACTTTTCTAAAATTTCCTAAAAATATTTATTTTAATTTAAAAAAAAACTTTTATTATAAATTAAATTTTAAATTTCTGATTTCTTATTTGTATTGAATGATGACTGAATACATAAATATGAAAGTGTTAATTTGTCATGCAAATTTATTTTACAGTAATGTTCCGTTGTTAAGATATACGTGAAAAAGTATTACACTAATTAGCGATTTCCAAGAAATATATCAAAAAATCACTTTGACTATTCTATCATTCCGCATTGTTCGCTTCGGAAAAGATAAAATTAAGTGTTTGAGTTTTCTTAGAGATATTGTGATTTAACTAAATAATAAATACGTAGATTTTTGTGCATCGTTTTTAATGTAAAAAGGATACATTTTTAACGATTGGCACAATAGCATATGATTATTAAGAATAGAATGAGGCATTACATTTAAATCTGTCTATTTCTGTTGATCGGACTGTACAAACAGCTGCCTTGTAATTATCAATCAAGGTCAAATGAGGAGGTTGACATCTGAGTTGGCACTCCTTTCCTCATTAGGACAGATTAGAGCATGCAGAACTTTCAGTGTCGATCAGATATAGAACTCACTATTATGTGAAACATTAAATATGTTAAGAGCATTAAATACACTTGCCAAAAATAATAAATTTTAAATGAATGTATTTAGACAGCCAAAATGTGAAATAAAATACTTTTTTCAGATTTATAGACTCTTTTATTGACGTTCGGTTTGTTGTAAATGTCTTAATTTATATAATTATATTGATATCGTTGATGGATGAACTTTTAATTAATGTTTGAAAATAATTTATTAAATATTTTCATATCAGAATTCGTTTTTATGTGATAAGATATTAGAAAAAAATGTTTTAATGATGGATAATTAAATGTTTAATGCTTGAATTATGGTTTCACATTTTCATTTTACAAGAAATCGGTAAAGAAAAATGTTTTTATTCGATTCTTACTAATTTTATGTTGCTTAAAATAACTTTATAACATCATATTTAATATTAATATTTATATAAAAACTGGAATTAGTTCATGTCTCAGTAAAATTTTTATTAAAGTATAATTATTAGGGAAAACAAGAGTTTAATGACTGTACGCTTTATGACGACGAAAAAAAACAAAACATTTATCATGAAAATAACACCTTATCTCATAAGGGTCCACCTTTTAGACGCACTTAAAAAATAATAATGGCCTTCCCCCTTATATCTATATAACGATCTTAAACGAACATTTTGACATCGGATCCTTAATGTATGCGACCTGCATGGACACTATCGCAGCGACATCTACAAGATTAATATCACATTCCCGCGCTTTTCTTAAGGAGCTTCTCTTAGATAACAGCTTGCGAGATGGTATTTTATGCAGATCGGAATGATGCGGGCACTAAATTAGAAACAATGTCACTTCTTCATCTGTTGATTCATCAATGATGGATGATTGGGCCTCTCAGAGTCAGGGGCGCTGTAATAAGCTCCCTCATAAAAAAAAAACTTGTTTTTTGATTTGACCTACTTGCGGATGATTTAAGTTAAACATTGCCGTAATGATATATAGCTTATTTTCGCCTCCTAATAAGCTCCTGTCAAAATTTGGGTTGATATTTGTTTTGAAGAAATATGTATGTATTTCTTTATCGTGTTCATGTAGTAATAATATTTACTGTCGTTTAAAGCATTCAGATAATCGATTTATAAAGTAATATTAGGTTGGGGAAAAAGAAATCCTTTATTTTTACGTGAACTTTATGTAACTTCTTTTGGATTCACTCTGTAAAAAGGTTTAAAACAGCTTTCATGTAGATTTTTAGGTCGTGAGCGTTACGACTGCTGACATGCGGTTAACTTCGATCATTTTTGATATTTTATAGACATTTTCGACGATGCTGTATCCACATGCGAGGTGCATCTCTAACATCAAATATACCCGAACGGAATCGACGAAATAAAAATTGTACGTAACTGGTTGTTACAGTCTTATATAGGATGATAAACATCTTTCACAATTTTAGACACCTGGCTATCTTTTTCGCCGTTACAAGAGAGAAACGAAAATGTATCGAATTTTCTGTTTGTTGTCTTCCATTTTTAAAACCTTGTACTCGTAACTGAATGAATCAAACAAAAAACCGCAAGAGGATATTTTAGCGTCAAATGTCACATTTCCAACGAGCATAAATCTGAAATTGTTTGATAGATATCTCCCGAGATAGCGATCACTACAGATGTCTACCGAAAAAATAAGGGATTACTTTTTCCTCAACCTAATAGTTACGGTCGTTTAAATCAGACAGATAATCGAATTATAAAGCAGTATATTGACATAAAAATGCTATTTAATTAAGTCATGCATTCATTAGGAATAGAGCTTTCTTGTCTCATCGGTAAGATTACATTCTTCACAGTGGAAAGTTCTAGGTTCGATTCCAGCCATTATTAAATACCGGAAGATGGATGTTTTGACAGAGCGTTGTGTACTGAATAAGGGCCCAAGCCTGTTGTAAGGTATTTTAACATCCACCAAACTTTTCATGGATAGTGTCCCATACTTACGTGTCACAAGGGAGGAAACCCGAAAAACTTCGGAGCATCCATTCTGATAGATGGGCGCTCATAAACATCCATCTCACGTTGTTCAACAGTGGCCGGGATCGAACTCATATCCTCATGCTCTGTTCTTCATTGAACCACGTTGAGCCACAATGCTTAGAAAATAGATGCTGAGTTAAGCTTTCTCTCTGAAGATTATCGGGGTGAGTGCTTGGAAGAGTTTTGGATTTTCTTCTTTGCGACTAATAATTTAACAAATATTTTAGTCAGGGATGAATCGGATCTTTGCAGAAAATTTTCTTATAAAAAATAATATCTACGAAATAAACTTTCATTGACATAAAGATATAAATCTCTCTGTAACTTCTTAAAATATCATTCAAATAGTCAAAACTCATGTATTTTGAATGAAATAAAATAATCATGGTATCACAATCAATTTTATTTTTATAAAAATTTCCGAAACTATTAAAAAAATTAATTTCAGGTAAAAACAACCTTAGAAAATTCTGTACAAGATTAATTACGAAATATCTTGTCTAAATTAATGCGTTAACAACAATTAAGCGCGCCTACCTTTCTTAATCAACTTGAAAACTTTTCTTATCTGCAAGATTAATTATTGGGTTGATCTCTGAAAAAGAAAAAAAAAATGTTATTTCAAAGTAATTATCAGAGTCAACCCCGCCATTCTTTTATTCCTTGTGATTGTCTTAAAATTCAATTATCCGTTCCTAGTAAAAATTCGCAGATATCCCTAAGGCTAGTACTATTGTGTACTAGGGACTTTACTTTGTTTAAAATTTAAAGTAAATACTTTTAAGTATCGGAAAAAATACCTTTCTTGTAAGGAAAATATAAACTTAAAATTAAATCATTGACCTTTATAACAAATTAGATTAACATGCATTATCTATTAAGAATGGCTCTTTTTTTACTTCGTTACTTGTTTTATAGTCAGCTAATCTTAAAAGCATAAAATTTTTTTGCTTGTTCTGGAATGTCCTCCTTGGAGAAATATTGTATTTTAATCAGCAAATAAAGAATGTTGCCAAGAATTATATATTAAACAATAAACTTTTTATAAAATCTTTATAATTAGGACAATTACTTTGTTTTTATTTAATTAATCCGTAGTTTACCTTCTTGGACATTGTTTATAAAAATGTGAACTAATTGTTTATGTTTTTATAAAAAAAAATTGAAATATCTGTCATGTGCTACAAATTTTTAATGAATTCTTTGTTTGCTTGATAAATTTAATAAATTAATTTTGAATAGATATTATTAAATGGATATAAATCCTGTTTGTTTAAAATTAAAGAAGTGTAACAGGTTTCTAATTGAATTTATAAAGTGTACGAAGAATAACTACAAGATTATCTTTCAGTTAATGTTTTATTTACCGATAGATGGTACACTCTTAAAAATTGTTTTATTTTCACTGAATATTTTTAGAAAGTATTCCGTAAGCTTCCCTTAAATTGCATGCCATATTTAATTAAAAGCATATATTGAATTAAAAAAATATTAGACTGACAAAAGTAAAGAAAATTTATGACACTGTTTGATATATTTCAGCATTACTTTTATTGTATAAATGCCTTAAAAAATAAAATAAATAAATAAAAAACAGTGTATTATATATTTATATGATTTCCTTAAATATAAAATACTACAGATATTTATTTAGACCAGCAAAAATTATTCTATGTACGACTACCAAGACTTTATTTTATGTCTCCTAACCTTTATATCGCCAAAAAATGCCAATGATGATAACTTATACACAATATATCCGCGATTTATAACCAAAACTATATAATTTACTCTTTTATCTAGATTAATATGAAGTTGATAAAAATCTGAAAGGAGTGATAAATTTAAACATACGAAGATGTTCTTTTGAAATATTCCAGATATAAATTTTTAATTTTTATTGAAAAGTACGCTACAGAAAAAAAAATAATAACAATAATAAAGACTAAACGCGCACGCAAATATTCAAAATACTTCCCCTTCAAAATTCGTCGTAATATTCGCTTTTACAAACTATATCATGTAGAATTTCAAGCGTGAAGTATTATTCAACTTAATTTATATTTTACTATTTTTATCAACACGATCAAACTTTTAACACAACATTTCTAAACACTATATTTCTCACTTGATAGTTTATGATGGAAATAAGTTATTCTTTCGAACAATTTTGAAGCTTTTCCGTAGGAATAAAAAAAGTTATCCGCCAACCGATGCAAATCCCATTACGTAAAGTGTCATTTTGTTCTCTGGCAAAGCGCCGAGTAACGTAAAAATTCCCGAAACTGTGTAACATTTCTTTCTCCCACATTAAATGGCATTGTAAAACCTTCAATTAGTAACTGAAAAGGAAATTTAAACACACGAAACACTCGCGTTTTTATTCGGCGATTTTTAGCCCACTGGTGTATGTGCATTCACCGCCAAAGACCAGAAGAAAGCTAAAAATTGGAACTAACAAAAATAGAACTTAAAAAGATAAAAGAGTTTTAATTACTCTTTACGGTGTTAATGCGAAACGAGCCATTATCTTTCTTTCTTTCATGGGACTTCTCAATCAATGGAGGATCGATTATGACAACCAAAAATGGTTCACATTGTGAGAAACCACCAAAAACCTTGTTTGTCATACCCAGATTGTTCCTTTTTTTTTTTTCTCTATTTATTTGCTCGAATGGCTTCTGCAGATAATAACTCACCGCCTCACAGCGTGAAAGTAGCTTTTCATTGCGTTTTGTTGTTGAAATGGACCAAAATTCTGCTGTACTCCTCTGGGGAAAACATGATTAAAAATGAAGGCCTTGGTTTCTATGGTTACCGGAACCATCGTGCATTTCGATTGTTGTTACATTAAACCTCGTTTGAATATTAATGATATTTTATTTTGATGGTTCCAGTGAAGAATTGCTTGGAGATTTCGTCTGAAAACGAAGCTATTAGATTCTTTTGAATTAAGTGGGAAGTAAACAGTAGGCGAGAATTTTCGACGACATTTATTCGAAGTAAATGAAGTGCATGACTGGAAGATAACACCGTTCTATTATATGGTCCAAATACTTGTTCAGATTTGGGAATTCGTGCAATTGAATGATTTGTTCGCATGAGAGTTTTATAAAGTCAGTGTATATTTGATTAAGTAATTATACTTGTTAAATTTCAACGCTCGCTGTGTAAATTCTCTCTGTTTCAAATAAAATTTAATAACAAGCTTATGAATAGTATTGTGAAGTTTAGTTAAGATTTTTTTAATAAGCACATAATATTCTGTTTCTATGCGAAAATAGCAGTTTTCACATAGTTTAATGTTATTAAAGAAAGCAAAATGATTATGGAAATATTATAAGCAATTAAAAAAATTGAATCTTTTAGCTATTAAATAATCTTAGCAAAAATTTAAATAATTTTTTCTAGGATTAATTACTAGTTAAACGAAATTTAAATAGGATACTGAACAGTTCCAAAGTCAGTCATTTAATTCAAAGAACATTTTTTTAAAATGGCCATATAAATGACGTTAATAATTTAAGAAAATTTGGTTGGCGTAAAATTCATAACACCATCATATTTTTATTAGAATCAATACCGTGTAGCACCCCAGCATGCAATGAGCGCCCTCTACTGTTCTACTGCGGAACTCTTCAATGAAGGCCAAACCTATATATTACAGATCAAATTGTATCACAATGAAGGAAAAATGTTCTTAAGAAGAAATCATGATGTTACTATCTCTATTTAATATAATCAGATTAATTATCGAACTCAAAGTGGACTTAGTAGGCATTATTAAATTATTCGCTTGTTACTAATGTATTTCTTAACATTTTTAATTAGAAAATATTGTGTATTGCCCAAGGGCTAGCCTTGATTTAAAAGAAGCTGTTATATGTAGAAATAAATCTTAATAATCATGCATTTCTTAATGGTCTTTAAATATAACAAATGACATAAATTCTTGGCTAAAGTGTAGATATGAGTACCAATTGGTTACGAAAAAAATTTACAGATAAAATTTAATGATTGGTAACCGTTGTATTTTTAGCGCTTTAACTAAAGAAATTTTAGAATGATTGCCATTTTGTTATTAGCTTTTTGGCTCCTACCTTGACGTTGAAAATATAGGCAAAAAATCGAGGATACCCTATATTAAACATTTTGGGGTAATTTGGTTATATTAAGCGTCATCTTTTTGTTATTTAATCCCTTCACTAGTTAAAAATAAAGTTATATTTCTAGGCCAAAGTGATTTTATATTTATATATATGTAGGCTGAGATTTACTGTAAGGTCCCCCTTGGCGCGAGTTTTCCACATTTGGCAATAAATAACATTTTCTAGCAATCCAACCAATTCTGATCAATCGCAGATGAGGGATTCCGACCAATCAGGCAATACTTTTCAATATTCTGTTTACTTTTAGACCTCACTTGTGCAAAATGGCGAGATTTTTGGCAACTTTTTGAAAAAATCCCGAGAGTGACCGTACATTAAAACAGTAAATCTTTGCCATATATATATATATATATATTAACATATTTTACATTTCTTTGGTCATGTTTAAGTAGTTTTAAAAATTTGGACAGTTAACAAAATTAAATGCCTTATTAAATAAAGCTGATTATTCGCGTATATCTAATGCTTGTCTTTGCATATAAGAGTTAGTTTTACTTATGCGCCTTTAACTACAAACTTACTTGCTGAGTTATTCATTAGTACAGCGATATATGGCTTCGTGATTCTACTAATAGATGGCAAAAGAGTAATCAAAGGCGAAACTGATTATCCCTTTGGGGAAATGTCGCCCAAGTAGAAGTTCTAAGCTGTTCTACAATTAAGAAAAAATGTTCAACATCTGAAAGGAAGTGTAAAAGAACTTATTCTTAAGGGAAAGAAAAACATGTTTTCAATTCTTGGCTGTTATGCAGGGCTTTCAGTGTCTGAAGCGAGTGATAATCATTTAACTGGTTGAAACAGAGCCAGGATTCGAAAGTTGCGAAAATGACTTCAGACTTCGGTTAGACAGTTGAACTTCTGTTATTATTTTATTTTGGCACTCTAAAAATACATTTGCTTAGAATCTAAAAATATGTTATTAGTTATGCAAGAAATAAGAATATGTTTTGTCAATGCACTTTGCATGTTTGTTCAAGGTCAATGGAATTCCTTCATTGATGGTGGAAAAGTTAATCTCAATAAATTTTTTTCTGACTAAAGCAGATGAGTTTTGATTGGTTCAGACTTCCAAATAAATGCTAACTTGTAATATGATTAATATCGTGTACATAAACTGTGTTTTTGCATTCTTTTACGATTTGTACCAAACTGTTGCCAATAAACTTTGTATAGTTTTAGCTTTAGTATCCAACATTATCGCTTGCAAGACAATTGACTAGGGTGAGATCCCGTGCTGGAACAATCAATGTCCTTAGTGACGCGATTTGCTTTATGGTTTTGAAACCCAATTGAGTAAAGTCATCAACAGCGAATTAAAATTACATATAGTATATAAAATGACATATAGTATATTTAAAAGATTGGATTAAATTAATAATTTTCTAATTATTCATGAATAAAGTATGGTAGAATTAATTTAATTAATATTTAAAAGGATATATCGTTAAGTAATAACGATATAAGTCTTGGGAAACATTATAACACATTTTGATTCATTTGATTACGTGAATCTTTATCTTTTTAATCCTGCTGTTATAAAAATAATTCTCATAATTTTTTTAACGTTAATGAATACTAATAATTAAAATGAATGGATTTTACACTTTATATAATCTTTGATTTTTTTCTGTCTTTTCCTTTTTTCAAATTTAAGATCTCCGTAATATATGTAACTTTGTTAAGTGATATTAATTTTTATATTAATAGGTCAAATTTTATTTTCAAAATAAAACCATTTATTTAGCTTTAATATTTCGTATAAATTGAATTAAATGTTTATGATGTAAAATTAGAAAAATGTGAGGCTTAAATAAGATATATTTGTTTTTATCTCAATACATTTAGTGCTATTATGTACAATTTGAAAGTGTTAAAACAACCTTCATAATTTCTGGCTCATTAATCGTAAGTTTTATACAATCGTTCCATAAGGAAACAAAGTAGATATTAGATACGAGAGAATACAAATTCCACCAAAAACTCATTGTATTTATTTCTTCAACAACCATTTTAACATACAGACGAAGATAGAACAATACCAAGTAATATCATTTTTCTATTAGATTTGAATCTTCACTCATCAAATAATGGAACAATTCCCTAAAGTTATATAAAATAAAAAGCGAAATCTGATTGATTGAAAAAACTTGTGAAAAAAAAAATCGTACCATTTACTGGCTTTGTCAGACATATTTAAATCATTAAACTAATTTTCCCCGATATTTATTTAATCATTAAAAACTCATAAGCATTTATTTTACTCCTTTTAAAAAAATTGTTTTCTATATTTAAAATTTCGAATGAGAGATTTTTTACCCACAATTCCTCCCACATTATTCCATTTATATCTGAATTTTTTCTTCGATTAACTGTGCCAGAGAAATGTGGGGATAAAAAAAAAAGTTTTATTTTTTTCAGATTCTTTCGATTTCTTTTAAATTGTAGCGCGGTGAAAAATTCTAGTTTTCC
>JAPDSC010138177.1:3737-18082 GCA_026290005.1 Latrodectus geometricus
AATAATTAAGAAGTATTTTATAGGCTGAAAATATTAGTTTAGGGAAAAAGAAATCCATTATTTTTACGTGAACTTTTTGTAACTTCTTTCAGATTCACTTTGTAAAAAGGTTTAAAACAGTTTTCATGTAGATTTTTAGGTCTTGTGCGAAGCTGCGACTGCTGACATGCTGTCAAGTTTGATAATTTTTGATATTTTATAGACATTCTCGACGATGTTATATCCATGGGAGGTGCATCTTTAGCATCCAAATACCCAAACGGAATCGACGAAACCGAAATTGTGCGTAACTGGTTGTTACAGTCATATATAGGACTATAAACACCTTTCACAATTTTAGCCACCTGGTTTGCATTTTCGCCATTATAAAAGAACAACGAAAATATATCGAATTTTCTGTATGTTGTCTTCTATTTTTAAAACCTTGTACTCATAACTGAATTAATCAAACAAAAAACCGCAAGAGAATATTTTAGTGTCAAATGTCACCTTTCCAATGAGCATAAATTTGAAATTGTTTGATAGATACCTCATGAGATGGCGATCACTACAGACGTCTACCCAAAAAATAATGGATAACTTTTTCCCCAACCTAATATATAGAAAATATAAAATATATGGAGTACATATTTTCATTCAAATATTATTGTTTTCAATGCCCGGCTACTAAGATTTTCATTTTTTAGTATTGTAAGAGATGCAAGGGGTATATATCAAAGAACCTAAATTGGGTCCTTAGCAGATTTCTAACAGAAAAAACCTAAACATGGTATGCTAACCCCAGATGTAAATATTTTGTGTGAACGTATTTTACATTAAGAAAATTTTGCTTTGAAAAATATTTTTGGAATAAAAACGAGAGTTAATGTCATTTTTAGAAACATGATGCGATTTACCTTCAAAAAGGTATGAACTATACTAAGTCATTAAAAGTAAATATGTATGCTAAAAAAATATTCGATATTTATAATGATGATCCATTATGATCGATATTCATTATGAAATATATGCTTTCTTAAGTGTTTCTTTAGTACGTACATGTCTTTTTTTTCTAGAACTAAGTTACGAAACTTACGGACTTTTTCAAGTAAAATTATAACAAGTAATAAAAACCATGGAAAAGGCTTAAAATACTTACAGGTTTTTCTGAACTTTAGAATATTTATTAGTTTAGAGAAAAAATAATTTTTATAGTAACATATTATGTCAATGAAAGATATGTATTTACATGCAAACTCAATTTCATAATTTACAATTGTTAATTGCTTGTTTATATCTGTGCAGAAGGTACTTCATTAGAATATAGTTTTGTGATGAATGTATATTATATCATTTCACAATTTTATAACATTTTTCGTATAATATTTATATTAGCTTAAATATTACAAAAATTTTATAAAATTTATTTGTATAATTTTATCATTAAAAGTATTGTATCAAAATATAAAGTAAAAATGAGCGATGAAGATAAATGATCTTTGCGTGATTGTAAATACACATACTTGAAAGAGAAACAAATTGAGCTTTTTATTTTTTTGATAATTAATGAAATAGCTCAGTTTTTTATTTTGTTATAATAAAATTGTTCTATCAAAATTTAAAGAATTATAGTCTTAAGGCAATATAAAATGGTACTTCATAATTGGAAGGTATTTAACTCAGAGTACAACTTGATCAAAGACCATCTTGTTGATAATATTCTAGCTGATAACGAATTTGGGTATAGTTCATATCAGTCATTATATTGATAAAAACTGTGAGAAAAAGGCTTTCTTATTGGGTTTATCAAATGATTCCGACATAAAAAAAACTGAGGTTTTATCTTAGATACCTAAGATTATATACTTGATATTAATAATGAACTAATTATCAAATGTTTTGTATGCAAAATATAATGCAAATACAAAAATGCTCTTACATTCTGACTTTTCTGTTATTATTTAAAGGATCAAAGTTTTGAGTTTTTGTTATGACTATATTTTTCAATACATTATTAAAAATTAGTTAGTGAATTCTTAACATTTTATTATTTAGAATTAATAACACTACTAAATGTGATATATTATTCAAGACAGTTAGAATTTCACTGATAAATTAATTTCATATAGTAAAGTACACTTATGTTAATCTGTATAGATCAAAGATTTCAGCATAAATTTTTCAAGTGCCAGACAAGCAAATTTGTTGCCATTATTAATGATCAAAATAGTTTTTCTAATACAAAATTTAACTTAGATTCTCCTTACACAGACAGTTTTCCATATCTATTTTAAATATACAACATTTCCATTTCATAAATAGTTAAAAAATTTACATGAATGCATTAATGAATTCTGTTAAAAAATTTGCTTAACAAATTAAAAAAAGAATCTCTTTTTTGTGTATTTAATATTTTCCCTATGTTAAGAATAAATTTAAATTTACTGCTTCTTC
The DNA here is from genome assembly GCA_026290005.1 of Latrodectus geometricus. NCBI lineage: Eukaryota > Metazoa > Arthropoda > Arachnida > Araneae > Theridiidae > Latrodectus > Latrodectus geometricus. The sequence continues at coordinate 6,171 of JAPDSC010138177.1, forward strand.
AATATATTAAGCTTTAATTAATATATTAATATTCAATATATTATAAGGAAATAAAATAAAATAATATATGTAAGGGATGTAATTGGTTTTCTGATGGTGTCAACATGTTAATAAAAGTTTAATTTGAAAGAAATTTATCTCGATCATAAATATCAAATTAAATTTTGCTGGAAAATATTTTTATTCTGTTATTATTGAAATAACACGATTGTCCTAATCATAGTCACAAGTATAAAACACTTCTATACGAAAATTTTATTTCATAAATATGCATTAAATATAAAATTCTTAATTTAATTTAGTTAAAATTAATTTTTTAAACTTAATTTACTTAATTTAATTTTATTTAAGTTAAATTAAATAATATATTTATAATTGAATATTATAAAAATCTAATATTACTATTTTGTATTATGGGTTAGGAGCTCTATGCAAAGAGAAAATAATACGGTTAATAATGCTCTTTTAATAAAGAGAAACAAAAAAAAATGTAATTTTCTGTTGTTTTTTTCGGCCAATCTAATGATGAAATAAGTTACCAAGAATATTTTTTATTCATAGACTTATTGTTAAGTGTTCTCAACTAAAAAAATAAGCAAGCACATTTTTTGTATTCTTTTTTCTTTATTTTGCTCACAATTTCACATCATCGGGTTGTAGAAGATTAATACTTCCTTCCTACATCCTTGTGTTAAAGAAATGTTTCTTGCCAAAAAGTGACCACCTAATGATAATTTAGCAGTTTTCTTTCATTGATATTTTTATGTTCTTTTCCATTAAATACAGAATTAAGAGAAATTAATTGTATAATTTCAAAATTATTTTTTCAGAGTACCTTAATTTTGTTTTTTCTAAGGATTAATACTCATATAAGCTTTTTGTTGAAACTTTGACTTATTTTAATTATGAACAGAAAGTAATTTGGTTATTTGTTTCGGTATACATTGATGATTTTTTCTAAGAAATTGTTGTCCATGAAAAAAAAATCTAACTTTATTTTATATTTTTAATAAATTAATCAGTATTAATTGTGTGTTTGATTAAAAATATGATTATTATTTAAGAGTTCAAATATTTACTTATTGCTTTATGGAAAAACATTTCTTTAAATGGAAAAGGTGTTTTAAAATCACATTTAATAGAAAAAGCTCAAATTAATTTATCATTTTAATCATAAAAAAGTGTTAATATTAGTATTTAAATTTAATCTGAATAAGTTAATATTATGTAGTTTAATTAAGTTTTCGTTTAAATCCAATCCAATCATATCTCCTTGTTTGAAAATTGGATTATTTTACTTTTTCATTAAGCAGTATGAATTAACATGTATTATTAAAAGTTAAACAGTTTCACTTTAAGGCATTTAAAAGCAGACATTAATAAATAAATTATCAATCAAAATACACTATATGTAATATGAAACTATAAGCGATAAATTTGATCTCGGCTTGAATATACCAAACATTATATCTTCCATTCCTTATTCATTCCGAGGAATATATAATTTGGTCTTTTAGAGCATCGATATTAATATTTTTCATGTTTTCCATTTTGAAAAGTAAACCAACTTGGCTGTTGAATAATTATTTTTGTATAATTCAGTTAGAGTTCGAAATTTCTACTTCTATTTCGTATGTCTGTGTCTTTTATGAGTTAGAATAATTTTTAAGCTATTGGCCCTGGTTTAATCTATTTCTCATATCAAAATCAAACAAAAAGATTTAATTCAAAATAAATGAATACGACGTGAACATGATGCTGATTGATAAAATTTGATTTCAAACATTATCAGGATTCTACAATCAGCTTAATTATCTCCAAAATGTCAATTTTAGGCGAATAATGGCAAATTTATTTTGATTTTTCATAATATTTTTCCATTTCCTATATAAAAGATTAAGATATAAATTGATATTTAAAGATCGCCAGAGGTATTATTTAGTAACTTCAGAAAGACTGAAAATTTTGTTTACTTAAAGTATTGATTGGTTTATTTGAATAATTTTATATATACTGCCTTTCTATTCTAAGTCAAAAACAGTATGTTAACTAGTCTTGATGTTGCAGGTTTTATATTTTGTATTATATTTCATACAAATGTCAAGTTTAGTTGAAAATAATATGTTGATTTTAGGAGGGGCGAGGAGAAAATATACCTATTTCCTAAATAAGTTAATGCGTGTGATTAGGAGTTTAAAAATCATTATTATCTGTTAAGTATTTTAGAACTACTTTCAGATTTTTAAATATTTTTCGTGACATAGGAATTGAAAGTAAAAGTTTTAATGAGTACCACTTAGAAATGTAAAAACAATTAACATTATAATCACATTCATTGAAATTACGAGTTCTTTAATAGTTCTTATGTTAACTTGTTTATCTATTTTATAATTTTGGTTAAAATTTTAGCATGTTAAAGATAAAATTATTCTTTGTACAATCATTGAGCATAATTAAATTAAAATAAAAAAATCGCATTATGTTCTAAAATTATCAAAGTCTTTGAAAAATAGACGATCTAAATAGAAATTTACTATTAATTTATAAATCAAAATGTTCTAAAATTGAGTTACAAATGTCATTTTACCAATGTTGTTTCTTGTCCCAAATTGTTACCTTGTGGAGTGTTGCTCATTACTGTCTCTCTGATTCTGCATGTGATCTAGAAATATAATTATATTATTTAGAGCAATAAGTTCAAAATTCCATTTTAGTTTCTTTTAAAAATTGTTGGAGAATAAAACTATTTTATACATGGTAATCTGTTGTGGTTAAGAGTTTTTCAAATTTGTTACCTTTTAATATGTAAATCCTTCTATACTCTACAAAAATGCTTAGAAAAAAACAAAAAGTTTAAAATACAAATTCCGAAGAAATCTTTTATCTCTTGTTTTATCTATTACATTGTATTAATAATAAATGTCAATAAAGCACAAATTTAAATGTAATAATTATTAATTTAAAATTTACTTGATGTTCCTATATTAAATTTATAAATAATAATTCCTAAGCAACTGAATTAAGATTAAGTTTATTTAATAATTAATAACAAAGATATATAGTATGACCAGAAAAAACATTGTATAAGAGATGTTAATGTGTTTTATATCTTTGAAGTTTGACGGAATTTCAAATATAAATTATTTATTTGAATATATTTATACAAAGTTGGTTCTACATTCAGAGTTATAAAATTATATTTAGCCTTTAAAAAGCCTGAAATAAATTTTAAAATTATGTAAAATGACAAAAATGTAACATTATTTAAGATTTGTTAGTATTCATATAATAACGATTAAATTATTGACTAAAATCTTAAAAGAAAATGAAGGAACTAAAAAAATATTGATATTTTAATGTTTTTCTTTGGAGCTACTTTTATCATTTCTTTAAAAGTTATTAAAATGATTTTTCGCCACTATACTTAAAATTAGAAAAATATCAAAACAATATTAGACGTATGAAATTAAATTTAATTTTAATCATAAAAATTTTGATTTTAAACTTATTTTGTATTTTTTTAGAATTTTCAGTTCAATTAAATCATATGTTATCAATGTGAATAAAGAGAATGAATAAAAAAATTTAGATCAATCGGCAAAAATTTGGTCAAAAAAATAAAGAAGAGAATATATAAAGTAAAGGTATAACAAAGAACTTTAATTTGAAATCTATTTATAAACAACTTTAGAAAAATATATACTTAAGTATTTTTATATTTTCTCGTGTTCTGTTCCTGAATTTATATCGAATCTGGCATAAAATGGCATATACTTAAAATAGTGCTATGTATGAAAAGAAAATAAAGAAATATAAGAAAATAAATGTTAAGAAGTAAGTCTCGCAAATTCAGCGTTTTTTAATATTTAAACTACTGAAATACGTTAAAGTGAAATGTTTAGTTTAGATCTTTTATAAGAAGACATTATTCATGTTTTTCCAAAAGTAAGTTTTATAGTGAACAAAGGGAATTTTTTTCCGTTGTCCAAATTTCAAGTAAGACTGCGTAATTTTGTTTAGAAAAGTAATTCCGAAAATGAAATATGCGAATTTTTTGGGGTTAAACTAAAAGATTTTTGATGTTACACACTGAAATAGAGATTGATGGTGAGTAAGATGTAGAGCTTGTATTTTCAGTTTATGTTCGTGTGTGCGTTATATCTCTTTATTCTTTTTCTAGAGAAATGAAAATTCTCGCAAAATGTCTTAGATAAAAGTATCATTTATCTCAGTAGCTAAGCTTTTCGGAAAAGATCAAGTCATTCATTTTGAACTTTACTGATAAAATTCTATATGATAATATATGCATATTTATTTTCTTTTCATTGATAATATAATTATCGTATTTTTAATAGAAATTAATTGAATTGATATTAGCTATTACAGTTGTTAAAATAATTGCTTCATCAAAATTCTTTTAAAAATAATTGCTTAATTCAAGAGTTGTGCTGGTTTTGAATTTAAGTTCTACAGAAAATCTACTTAAGAAATTGTTTTGTTTTAAACATTTTGTGATCGATGTGACATAATTTTAACATGCAAATATTTTTGCATAAAATAGCTAATACTGAATTTATAATTGAAAGGATTTCTAAAAGAAGAACATATGGCTAAAATAAGAACTAAATTCTAAAATAAGAATATATGGCACAGAAAAATATTTTTTATTTATTAGCATTTTTAGAAGAAATTATTGTAACGTTTTATGAAAATTAAATTAATTACGGAAATTATGTTTTTTCATCCTCAAAATTTAAATAATTAAATAAAAGCACAAATTTAAGCATCCGGATTATTTTTTACAATAATATTGTAAATAATAAATTGAAATAAGTTATAAATTATTGAGATTTTTAATTGTTAAAATCGATCTTTTTCTGAAATTTTATTTAGTTTAATAACTTAACTGAATAATTTAGAATAAATGTTTTCTTTCCGTAAAATATTTTCAGAAAAATTCAATCATAAACTGAATTCAATTTTTCGAAAAATTTTTATTTCTTAATAGCAAATCAAAATAAATTTTTCTTAAGTATTAAAGTCTATCTTTACTTGAAATTTTATTTAGTTTAATTATTTAACTAAATGATTTAAGGTAATTATTTTTCTTTTCTCTGAATTTACCGAGAAAAATAAATACCTGATTAAACCACATTAATTTTTTTGATGAGACGAGAAATTTTCATTAAGTAGTTATTAGAAATAGATGTAATTCGTTTTCCCAAACATTTTTTAACCATTTTTTCACTATAGGAAATTTAGTTGAGTTATTTTAATCAAGGAATATATTAAGATGGAGTTACTTATTTAATTTCATTTTTAATTTATTATTTTTATATAGAAAGAAATTTTTCTTTTGCGCATGAGTTGTGGTTGAATATAACGTAAAAAATTAATTAGCAAAATTTGCGTAAAACCAATTACGGTTGATATGTATACTTATGCAAAGCATTTTTTAGAAACTATTATTTTAATAGAAAAATCAAATTTTAATATTTGAGATTCTTAGATTACGGTTAAATATTTTTTAAGTATATAAACATTGCAAATGCTTGAAGAAATTATAAAAACGTAACTATAAGGAATTGGAAAACAAACAAGTCCTTAATTAGTTTTAATTAACAATACTTTTTAATTTTAAATAATCTTAAGTAATTATATATTCTTCATTCTTAATTAACATACATTACTTTCTGTAATTGTTTATATTCCTAATTTTTTCAAATTATTCGATACATGGAGATGTAAGTAAACTTTATCGTACTGTATAAACTTAGATTTTTAATTTTCAAAAACTATTTAAATATTTATAAGTATTTATATGTTCTTTTAAGTTTCATTTACAAATATATTCTGCAAATATTTACTTATTATTTTAAAAAAGCACATTTGTACTTTATACTTATATTGAACTTAAAAAATGTTGAAAACAGGAAATAATTTTATGTAAAGGTAACTCTTTAATTTAAAAATTTATAAGCATCTATGTTATCAATCAATATAATTAAAACTGAAAACATGACGAATTTAATACACTTATAGTATTAGAAAATGAGAGTTTAGCGTGAATGAAAAATATGAGTTTAGATTTGATTAATTGTATTTTTTACCTTAAAAAAATGTGATTCGAAAATTCGGTAAAATTTTATTTTTGAACGAAAGGGCTAATCAGACCTATACTCTTTTTATAAATATAGGAATGTTAGTGTGAAAAAATAATGACGTCATTAGAAAAAGCAAATTAGAGAAAAGCAATCATTAATTTAGCTGGGAAGAAAAGGATGAACCTTAAACTTTAATTAAACAGTTCTATCCAAAATTTAAATGTTATTGATGAAATGTTCACTAGAATAGAGATATAATGATTCTCTAGTGAAATAAAGATGCGTGTTAGCACACTTTAATGGTTAAAAAAGAGATTATTTTGATGCATTTCAGTTAATTTTTGATCAGCAAGAACTTAGACGTTTTAAAGAGCGATGTTAAAGGGTACGTTTTCATTTTTATAAATTACATATACCATCAATAGGAGCATTATCCAAGTGGCGCTATATTAGAATTTGAATAAGTGCTTTTAAATTGATTTTTAAATATCACATTTCGAGTATTACTTCAAACATTAATTTTAAATTTTATAAAAAAAACCACTACACATTTACCTGTTTAATTTAATTGTAGATTTTTAATTGAATTTTGAATTTTGGCTACTTTACTTGAAATAATTGACTTAAAGATTTTTTCTTAGTCTTTAAAGACAAATAATGTTTCTCAAATGCTAAAAAGTTTGACTTGAGTTAAGACAGTTGGCGTAATACCATAAAGATCTTGCCTAAGATCTGAGTTTACTTACGAGCTGTTGAAAGTAAACAAGAATGCATTAATAAAAAATAAAGATTATTGAAATTAATAATAAAGGTATTTTTTATAACTTTTTTCTAAATTTTCAGTTGAAGAATGTCTTCAACACATCTCTTGATGTTTCTGTGTATATTATATAAGTTTATAATTGAATATAATTGTTTGATACAACTATTAAATCTCATTTTAAACTTCATGTTCATGAAATATAATTACTGTTCTTTTTATCAAAATAATTAAAAATCTTAATCTTTAGAAAACAGAAAACCAAATTTTAATAAACTTTAAAATGAATTTCCGTTTATACAAAAAATTTCAACTAGTAAAATATATCATAAATTGTAACCAATAAGATTTTAGTTCTATTATGACTAGCTTACATAATTTAATGATAATAAATAGAATCTTAATGTAGTTTAATTTGATTAAGCAAATTATTTGAATGAAAAGTAAAGTTTTTTTCATAAGGGATAATGCAGAAAATATTATTTTTCATTGTTGGTGAAAATTTAATATTTTTTATTATTTTGAATATAAAAATTTTAGTTAAAAAGAAAGAGTTAAAATTTTGTAATTTGATAGTAGTATGATTAATGTTTTAAAACTATTAATTTCGTGTACAAGTTTATTAACTGTTATTTAAAAAAGTAAATCTTATTTTATTTTTCTAAGAATTCTGGTTAAATAAAGATCATTATAGAGTTGATTTTTTATTATTAATAAATAATGACAAGTCAAAAATATGGCTCAGATTTAATGTGCGGTCACCTGGCGCGTTTTCCAAACTTGGCGATAACATTTTCTGGTAACACAACCAATTCTGAACAATCACAAATCAGGGATTCCAGCCAATGAATAATGGAATATTCTGTTTATTTTCAAACCTCACTTTACCAGATTTGCGAAAGTGGCCAGAATTTTGGCGATTTTTTGAAAAAGTTGCCTAGAGCGACTGTAAAGCAAATGTTTACCCAAAAATACTATTGTTCATTGCAAAGTAATAGATTTAATCCCAAATGTTATATTTTCGTGAACTGCAATTTTCGTTTCTTATTATTTTTCTAAATACAACTACATTTTAAGCTTCTGAGAATGGTAATTTAAAATTCCTTCTCTCGGGGACTGGGCGAATGACGTCAGAAAAAGCGTCTTCCGTTTTTTTTTAACAGAGTTCCCACAAGGGGGGAAGTATGACTTTCCCTCATAGATGGTAGCACCATCTGGGTTTTCCAATTTAAGGATAAGACGCAAGAGAAGACTGAAGGCTTGTATCCTAACACCCCCAGAGGTATAAATGTGGAATGGGAACATGGAGGACATTACGACAATGACATATTTCACATGCCCCAGTCGCCATTAGTGAACACGACGTATCTTCATATAACCGGGATTCGAACTCAATACTTTCCAGTAACGAGAACGATGACCTAACCAATAAAACTACAGAGGGCATTAAAAAGCAAATTGTTCATGCATTTACATTCTTAATTTTTATAAAAAATTTTACTTTATGTTTTTTAAATGTAATTTATCTTAAACATATATTTAAAACTAATTTTTCTTTTATGATTTTAATAAAAATATTTGATTTCATATAATCTGAGGGAAATAATATAATTTTATTGTCGTTAAATATAAAACGTTACACCATTATATTATATATTTATTAAATTTTACATATGAACAGTATGTAATTATTATAATAAAACAATTTTATATAGGGATAAATATATTAATAACAATTTGTAACGCAAAATTGTGTAAGTTCTTAAAAAGTGAAGCAAAATAATTAATCGTATATCTTGACGAATAATTTTAATTCTCTACATCCTCAAAGGATATGTGAAAATCGAAAGATAAATTTAACATATCGAAAAAATTCATAATTGCTTTTTTAATATTATTTGGAATTAAAAAAAAGTAATTTATTTCATATTATTGATACCAAATTAAAAACTTCCCTGTATTTAATTTTGGAAAGTCTTAAATTAAGCTATTAATTTTGCTTGAAAAACAATTTTTTCTTAACTTTCTTGTTTGATGATGCATAAAATATTTATTAGTTTGGCATAAGTTTTTTTATATATTTTTTTTACTTTTCCTGAAAAGTTTTCTTCGAAACATTTTAATAAATGTTTTATTATGAAATTGCATACTTAGTTTTATTTTTAAGTAAATTTGAAGATATTTCTTTGTATATAAAAATTCTTACTTTCTAGTATTCAAAAATATAATTAATGAATTAAATAAATATTATTAGTACAAAGCCGTTATATATGTAAATATTTTTTAAAATATTTATGAATATTGCATTACATTTGCGAAAAATTTAATTTAGCAATTCATTTGGATTTAATGATCCTTCAAAACAAATTATTAACTAATAACAAAATTAAATTTTAAAATGCCTTTAAATTAGCATTTAAGATTTATTTAATTAAATCTATATTTTAAGTAGTATTGTTTAATTTTATATCTTTGGTTTCAAGAATTTTCAAAACTTTACTATAAGAAAAATTTAAATTTGCAGTTTCAAACTGAAATTTATTCTTCCTATAAAAATATGTGAAATCTTGGTACAGGTAATTTAGATATTTCAGATATGAATAAAAAATGAATTAATCTCTAATTTATCTATTTAAAATTAGTCATTAATTATTAGTTGATATTCTCTATCCTGCGTGTGAAGTAAGTTTGACTTAAAATTACATTTTTGATATAACTAAATGAAATTGTAAATAATCATTAAATGAGAACATAATGATCTTTATAGTTGCAATATTTGCATTTGTGAGAACGTTGGTATTATATTAAATGCATTCTTATTTATTGTTTAATGGAATAATAATAAACAACTAACAGAACGGAATATATTGAAATAAGTTTAATAACTTAAATTATATTATTTTTGCTGATTTTTAAAAAAATATGAGTTTATTAATGTGTTATTTAAATATTTCTTAGAGTTTTAATAAATATGTTGAAAACAAAATTTTTTACAAATACTCTGAGGAAGACACGGAACATTATTCTTATATTCTAAATTAACAGCTAAGACTGATTTGAGATTTATATATGCCATTTACACACAAGAAAATACTCAATTATCAACATTTGAGTAACTCAAACATGAAAAGAATTGATGAGATATATAAATGCATGATTAAAGTATATAGAACAAATGAACAAATATTTATAAAACTATTCAAAAAATGCAAGGAGTTTTATTATTTTCGAAGGTATTTCAAAATCAACCCTGTAATTTTCTGTTTCTTTCCTATAATTAGAAGAACAAACAGCCAATAATTTAAAAAAAAACAACAGTTAATAGGTTACAACATAAATTACATAACAATAATATTCATAATCGACAATATGGTCTTAGGTCCAAAAGTTCAATTGAGCATGAATTAAATGTAATTGATATTATTCATGTTCAGAAAACAATGTTTATTACATAACATTTATAAGTACTTATTAGGGAAATCTTTTAATTCCTAATGATATCCAAGAATTAAATATTCTCTATCCAACTACAATGCTCCATCTAATATTATTAATACATTATATACGATACAATATTCTAGAAGATAGAGTATTATGAACTTGAAGTAGCATTGGCTTCATTACCAATCCCCAATGATTGTCCACCAGGATTTGCAGGAGGGTCTATCTCTTGGAATATCTACTATTATATCAGCTTAACACCATAATAGTCTATGATAGTCTATAGTTGAAATCATAGTTTTGGCAGATGATACTAAATTAATAATAAAAAGTAAAACAAAAAAAAAATAACATTATAACTTATCATTTCAATAGTTATCAGAAGTCTCTAAAAATTAAAATTAACAATTTCTGCTTCAAAACCAAATGTTATGCTCATAAGAAAGAAAAAGGTAACTTTCTTAAACATAAACAAAAATTAATACTTGAATCAGAAAATTTAAAACACCGAAAATTTAACTAATTTTGGAATTAACAGAACCCAAAATAAATTTTTAATCGTATCTAGATATATACAAACAAAAATGTTCCCATAGCTCGATGCTTAAGATACATGTTAAGTCATAACAAAACCTTAAAAAAAGATATATTAAAAAAACAGTATATATAATAATGCATAAAAATATTTTATTACGGATGCACAGAATTGACTGCAAACATATAAACATGACCAGAATTAACTTTCTGGTAAACATTCAAAGAAACTTTTTCTACTCCCCACAAGAAGTTGTAGAACAAAATCTGTAGAGATTTTGAACAGCTTGACCAAAATACCGCCTTAACCTTGTAGTAGAAAAAGTAAGACTAAAATTTCAAAAACGTGTAAATTAAGACATCCGGATAGATGGATGATGTATTAAACCAATATACATATATTCCGGAACAAAAACTATTTAAAAAGTTTCCGAAGTCATAACGTACACTAAAATGAATAAGAAATAACCACCGAGATAATTCAATAAAAGGCCGATATTTGAGTACCTTTATATCTAAAGTCTCACAAGATAATCTCTGAAATGTTTCCTACATCAACAATATGATAAAATATCCTGACCTTTTACCTTCATATTTTAAAAAATTTAGAAAATCAAGAACACGTTTTTGTATCAGTGCGAGTGAAGGAACAATCTTATACTATATTCAAAATTGCAACGTAACAAAGAATACGATGGGAAGATTTGTATAGAAGAGAAAGAAAGATTTAAAAGGATTCTATCATAAGATAATATGACGACAAAACCATCTAATTAACTCCTTAAAATGTAAGAAACGACTTAATAGACATATTTGAAACAAATTAATGACGTTTTTTAAATTCATTTGTGAAAATTTAAAAAAAAAATTGTGAATATTCGATAGTTGTACTATTTAACTTTCATGCTTATTTTTCGAATTTTAAGAATGAATCCTTTTTCCTTGTTTTAAAATATAAGAATTAATTATTTAAAATTACTATTTTCATTATTGCATAGTTATTTTATTTTACATTTATGTATCCACGTAAATTACTGAGGCTTATGCGATGTCCATCTAAATATATATATATA